>CDFN01047995.1:0-17772 GCA_000826445.1 Acanthamoeba quina | reverse complement strand
TACTGGCGTTGAGGAGCTCCTCCAGCTTGTCGGGAGAGGTGATGAGCTTGGTCTTGTCGAGCAGGATGGCGAAGACCGCAAAGAGGCGCTTGTCGAGCTTACAGATCGCCGCTCCCTTCATGATGCCTTTCATAGCCAGGTGCAACGCCGGTGTGTGCCAACGTTGTGAGTGAGTGAGTGAGTGAGTGTAAGAGGTGCAAGCGTGCGGCGGTGCAGCGGGAGTGCGGGGTGTGTCACACCTTTGCCGCACCACTCGCCGTAGACGGTGAGGGCGCGATAGCCGCCGTTGCGGCGGTAGAGCGACCTGAAGAAGTTCTTGGCCTCCTTCCCCAGCGCCCAGGCGGCGAAGCCGTGGTGGTCGGCCTCCTTGGTCAGGAAAGTGTTGCGGCTGCCCAATCACGTCGGCCGTGTGAGCACGCGCACGCGCACGCACACGCACCACCGCACACGCAACACGCACGAAACACAAAGAGCGTTCACCTCTGAACGTAGATTTCGTTTCCGCTGTATTGGATGGTGACGGCGACGTTGGTGCCGTGGAGCTTGATCTTGCCCCGGTAGGTCACCGCCTCCTTCTTCTCGATCTGCGCCGTGCGCACGTTGTGGAACAGTCCAATGTCGTACCACGTGTAGAACGTGCCTGTGATCACACCGAATGGTCAAGCCCAGCCAAGACACAGCCGTGTCAGCTGAAAAACACGTTTCGACACACCGCACACACCGCACACGACAAACACACCTTTGGGTCGCTTGGCCTTCTTTTTCTTTTTCTCCTCCTCCTCTGCGCGCGACGAGACGTGGAGGCACGGGTGGTGAGTGGCCCGAACGGGAGGAAAGAGACCCCAAGAGCGAAGCAGTGCCAGGTACCTTTGAGGTATGGGTAGAGGTCGGGCAGGTTCTTAATGAGCCACGGCTTGCACTTGTTGAAGACCTTCTTGCTGTTGAACTCGCAGAACTCGGGCGGCAAGCCGCACACTGCACGAGAAGGGTCAAGATGTAGACAGCGCACTTGTCAACGTTGTTGTGTCACGAGCGGCTGTGCACTGACTCAGGGTACGTACTGGGGCAGTAGAGAATCTGTTGCCCCGACTGAAGGAATTGTACGGACTCCTCCCCCTCATCAACTTCCTCCTCCTCCTCCTCCTCCTCATCCTCTGCGACCTTGCCGGCTGCGCCCTCCTTCTCCATGATTGAATCTCCCAGCTCCATCAGGCCAAGTTAAGTAACTCAATCAAAATCTAGATCCCCTTGCAGATGGACACCCAGAAATTAAAAAGAAAAGAAAATCAGCTCGGCATTCCACGCATTCACTCTCGAAGGTCCCCGAAGAAAAGAAGAAGAAAACAGTTGCGCCAATTAGGTTCGCGGGGTTGGCCGAAAAATCAAACACTCAGATCTTTGATTTGTGGGTGGACGGAAATGTGTTTGTGAAAGAAAAGCGGGTGGCGCTGTCTGGAAGCCGTTGGGAAAAGGTTTTGTGTAGACACCAACGTATTTTTCTATTTTCTTTTGCCCTCGCACCACCCAGCGTATTGCAAAGAGGAGAGCATCTACCGACTGCCCGAGGCCTCGTAGGCTCGATCGAACACTGCCCCAGGCTCTCTCCACCGCCCAACTCGCGCTACATCTCGCGTTCGTTGCTCCACGAGTCGAATCGAGACGCCAGCCTACTCGAGTTCGAGAGAGATAAAATAACCATCCTCTCTAACGAGAAAACAAGGGAAATCAACAAGCGACACAAAATCAATTCACAACTCGCGATAATGTCCGAAACTACTACCCAGGCCCTCGATCTCAACGTCACACCAGCCCCGACTCTTCCGATCGCACCACCGCCCGTGGTGGTCGCGCAGCCGGTTCCCGCGACCGCGGAATCGCCCGTTGTGACTCCCAAGAAGAGGGGCAGGCCGAGGAAGGCCCCCGTGCCCGAAGGCGAGACCCCACCCAAGAGGCGACGCGGCCGCCCGAGGAAATCAGAGACCGAGGCCAAGCTCGCTGCTGAGAATGCGGCGGCCATCGCCGCAGGACTCACGCCTGGTGCCGCACCTGCCGCATCGCCGGCCGGCGAGACGCCCAAGAAGAAGCGAGGCCGTCCGAAGAAGGAGCCCGGATCTGAGGGTCCTCCTAAGAAGCGCGGCAGGCCGAGGAAGGTGAGGGAGGAGGGCGCAGATGCCAAGCCCGCCGACACGACCCCCAAGAAGCGCGGCAGGCCCAGGAAGAATCCCGTGCCCGTCCCCCCTGCTGCTGCTGCTACTGCTACTGCTACTACTGTTGCTGGCGTTCCCACCACGGCCGCGCCCCAGGGCGTTCCCCAGCCTCAGGTGCCCCAAGTACCCCAGATGATTCAGCAACCGGTGCCGGCTCAGCAGGTGCCGATCACGAACGCCCCCGTGGAGGTCCCCATGCCGACGATCATCGCGCCGAATGGCGGCGGTGCCGTCCTCGAGACCAAGGAGAGCTACGCCGTCGGGGAGCCGCGGATGGAATCGAGGAAGCGCCGACGAGCTGCTTCGAAATCGCCCGCTCGTGAGAAGAAGGTCACCAAGGAGGAGCCGGCGAGGAAGAAGCTGAGGGGCAAGAAGGGCAAGAAGGAGGTCGAGGAGGAAGAGAAGAAGAAGGTCGAACTCGATATCGATCGTCTCGACACATACTCACTCGAGCAGCTGCAGACGTTTGCGCGAGAGCTCAAGATCAACATGAAGCTGTACGGTGACCGCAAGGACCGCTACATCTACGCCATCCTGCTCAACCAGCTGAACGCTCTCTCGCTCGACGAGCTCAAGGCCGAGGTGAAGAGGAGGGCCGTCAGCATGGAAGAGTACGGCAACTCCAACAAGCGCCGGATCGACTACATTCACGCCCTCATCGACAAGCGAATGGGCAAGGAAGGCGAGCCCCTCTGGCAGCTGTGGAAGGACATCTACCTCGTCGGCACCGAGTGGGAGAACTACGACTCCGTGTTCGACGTCGACTGGGACTTCGATCACCTCAAGGAAGCCCTCGAGGAGGACGGCGACCTCTACGACGCCGGCTCCAAGCACGCTGTCTACCTCTTCGGTGTCACTGAACGTGCGTGCCCCAACCACCCTTTCTCGCAAGAGATCACAAATCCTGACCGAACCGCGCTTTTGATGTTCACACTGTGCAGCCCAGCTCGTCAAGTTCCGCGAGAAGGACCGCGTGGTGCCCATTCCGGCCATCGTGGCGGTCATCTCCTCTCTGCCCCCTCCCGCCCAGCTCGGCCTCAAGTCTGTGCAGAAGATCGAGGAGGAGTTCGTGCCCATGAAGGAGCTGAAGATGGACTGGGTCCCCTACATTCCCAAGACCGAGTGGAAGTACGTTCTTTTCAGTTCTTTGTGCTTCTTGTTCTTTGCGCGGGCGACTCACAGTTTGCACGCGTCGACACAACAGGACCGACCCCAAGAGCGTTGTCCCTCGCGCGTTCTTCTTGAAGACGCACCAGAGGAGGGAGGGCCTCAAGGACATGTCGGAAGAGGAACTGGCGCAGTACAACTACGCGCTCCCCTACATCTTCTTGCCCCGAGTCCAGGAGGAGCCCAAGAGCGACACTGTCGTCAACGTCGTTACAGAGGTGAACGGCAAGGGCGCGACCTTCGAGTTTGACTGGGCGATGGACGATGTCGACGTACGTAAACCTCTCTCGCGCCACTCTTACGTCGCGCGCGCGCGCACACACACACGACGCGCCGAAAGCAGCTTTTCGCTTTAGACAAGTGAAGCGAAAAGAAAAGATACAAGAGCGCAACAACAACGGTGACCCAAAATGCTTGCTCCTCTTCGGGAGCTCTAGTTTAACTGAGGCTCGAGTCTCCTGTGGGGAATTAAGTGCCATCAAGCACCTACATATACACTGTTTTATGTTTTCTCTCTTCTACGTCTACGCGCCACATGCTAATTCCGCATCAACAACAGGAGATCGCCGCGGACACGCTGAAGGAGAACGACTTGGATCCCGAGAAGGACGAGAAACAGCTCCAGGAGCTGATCAAGGTCATCAAGGACACCGTCAACGCTGAGAAGAAGAGGATCCGAGAGGAGAAGGCCGCCTGGAAGGCCAAGATCGATGGCATCGGTGCCGAGAAGAAGAAGGCCCTCGACGAACTCAAAATCTGGAAGTACTACCCCCAGAACGAGTACCCCGACGTCTCTGGAAACAAGGTACGGACCAGCTTCCTCTTCGGCCTTCGTCCCTCAACGCTCGGTTGGTATGATCTAAACTTTATTGTCTCCGTAGGTGGCGTACGTCAACCGCTACTACGGAAAGGCGGACAAGGTCCTGTAAGGACCTCGAACGGATTCGTGCTTCCCCTGCTCCAGGCAGGGCCAGGGCTAGGAGCGCCCCTCTTCATCTGCTCGAGAAGGAAGGAGAGAGGAGGAGCGAGTGTTTGTCACCATAGGCGTCGCGTGTTTAAAGAGAGAGAGAGAGAGGAGAAGAGCGACTGAGGAGCCTCGCGGAGGAGGAAGCGAGAGAAGGTATACCAACCTTCATCGGCCGCGTCAAGGAGTTCGAGCAGAAGAGCACCCACCTGACGGACACCGGCGACGACGAGGGGTCTGTCAAGATAGACATTGTTCATCACTATTAGCGCACTACAATAACAAACCAAAAACGAAGGTGACGTGCCGTATGACGGTGCCACTAATGACAGGGATGCGAGAGGAAGTAGAGGATGTGCCACCACAAGGCGATTTGGGAAGCCCGAAGGATTCAGAGGAGGCAGAGGAGTTAGAAATGTTGCGACTGCGAGCGGTCCCTCCGGAGGATGCGGTCTGTGCTCGAGATGTGAGTGCCGAAGCATCAGCCACCAACGTGCGTGACACTGCCGACGCAGTAGTCGCCAGCCGCGAAAAACTCACGCCCGGCCGTGCTGCAGATGCTGCGCGCCTCATCTTTTGTGTTCGGATTAAAATAAAAAGTTGGAAAAAAGAAAAGCGGTCGAGGGGAAAAGCTCAGAGTATGATTTTCATCTCCATGAATTAATGTTTAATGGGGTTTTTACTTTTATGAGGGGAGAGGGGGGAGGATTGATGAAGAGAAGAGATGTTTTTGATGATATTTATTCAGAGCCTTAAATACCGGTATGTGCATTTACTTAGCCTTGGTAGCGTGCTGCTGCTTCAAGACCTTCTTGACGATCTTCTGCTCCTCAATCAGGAATGCACGGACGATTCTCTGACGCACGCAAGTAGCGCAGCGAGAACCACCATAGGCACGGGTGACGTGCTTCTGACGCTTGGAGATGCGGGAATACTCCTTGGACCTCAGGTGGGCAATCTAAGAAGGATGGTGAAGTTAGTCAGGCGATCACGCAAGGGGCGTAGAGGTGAAGATGCAGCGTTTCGGGATGACGTACACCGGGGAGGGAGACACCGCAGTCGCCGCACTTGGGGCCGTTAGCCTTCTTCTTGGTGTACTGGAGGGCGAGGCGGCCACCAGGGGTCTTCACAACACGGGTGGTGTTGGAGGCGGTCTTGTACGAGTGCCTGCGGCGGTAGGTAAGGCGTTGCACCTGTAATCGATCACAATTGGGAGAAAATTAAGACTTAGCATTCGTCACAGATCTAGCCTCCACCTTGACTTGGCTCCACGGACGCATCAAAAACACAGGGGAAGGCCGAAATCAACGAACCATCTTGACGGATCGGACGGACGGCTCTGGAGGATAGAGAGGGAAGAGGAAGAAAAAACCAACAAAGGGGGAAATTGGTTGTTATTCGTTAGTGTCGACAGGCGCCAAAAATCCTTTGCCCCAATGGTTTTTCAAAGCGGGAGAGGAATTATTGAAAATAAGAGGCCCGCGCTGGCATTGCTCTTCTTTTCTTCCTTCTTCCTCCCTCGCTATCTTGGCCTTCCCTCTCCGGTCAAGTTCCTCAAGATGGTACGTGAATTCGCGCACCGTGAGCTTTTGTTCTTGTCGTAAGGGACTTGATGTGTTGATGCTGATCGCCTATCCATCTGCAGCCCAAGCAGATCAAAGAGATCAAGCAGTTCCTTCTTACCGCCAGGCGCAAGGACGCCCAGTGTACGCTGCCCATCCATTAATATTTCCGACCGCAATCAATGTGATGCCAAACGCCGCATCTCCGATCATTGAGGGCTCACCCTGCCTCTTTGTTTCCATAGGGGTCAAGATCAAGAAGAACAAGAGGAACACCAAGTTCAAGGTCCGCTGCAGCAAGTACCTGTACACGCTCGTCGTGAAGGAGGCCGACAAGGTCGACAAGCTCAAGCAGTCCCTGCCCCCTGGTATGTTGCTGCTCAATGAACACATTTTTTTATTTTTTTTGCCATTTTTCTCATCCATTTACATTCTTTCAGGTCTTACCGTCACCGACATCTAAACGAAGTACACAACTGTACAGCGGAAACGGGCCAAAATGGAGCAATAAACTGTGTTTTTGCTCTATCAACTCAATCTCTCCATACCTCCATCTTTTCGCATGGCTTCTCTCATCTCCACCGAGGCAAGTTAGACTCCGCCACACAACAGATTTCTTCTTTTTATTTACAGAGATGAGCGTCAAAGAACAAACTCAGAGTTCTTGGGCTCGATGGTGTTGGACAGGCGGTCCATCTCCTCGTCTGAGATTTCCTTGATGGCGAACGTGCGGAGGAAGGAGGCTATCTGGTGGACGTGATGGAAGTTGTAGGGCATGGGCTTGAAGCGGAGCAGGAGGAAGGAGATGAGCGGATAGGAGCATCTGCACCTGACGAAGTCCACCTCGCCTCTTCCCTCCTCGTCCTCTGCAGCTTCCTCCACCATCGCCAGGTCGCGCAGATGCACTCCGCTTCATGCGTGGTGGGGTGGCCATCAAGTCAGTCCCACACGTGCAGCTCTTCGGCCCAAAGGAAGAAAGACCGGCACGACGTACAGGAAGGGGATCATGGGAGGCCGCGCGTTCTCGTATGCAGCACGGTAGTTCGCGTACGAGTTCTCAGGGCTCATCAGCCGCTCCAGCTCCTCCAGCGTCTGTGCGGGTGTGCATTGGCGTAAGGTACGCGGGGGTCAGGTGAGGTGCTTCGCGACGCCCTCTCGCCTGGCTGCTGGGCGGACTCACCTTTTTCTCTTCTTTGGGCAGCTCACGGCGCGTGAAGCGGAGGCGACAAACGGCTGCGTTGTTGATGCCCGCGAACACCGCCGCGAAGGTGGCGAAGTTGTTTTGCGGCGGCTTCCGCAGGTGCTGCACGCGTCAAGGGGAGAGGGCGTCAGACAAAAAAGAGTGAGACACGGGTGGTATGCGTGCTGAGGTTCACACTTACGTCTGCGATGCGGATGAAGCGTGCGAGCACTTTGGCGCGCAGCTTGAGCTCGGGTACGATGACAATGGAGGTGGCGACCCACCGCGCCACCTTGTTGCCGCGCTGCAGCGACCAGAAAGTGGCAATTAGCGATGAGCCAACAGCAGCAGCAAGCAAGATGGCTTAACCCGTCCGCGCGAGTACCTCAAGCGCCGCGTTCACGTTGGGTCCCCACTCGGGCGGCTCATTGTCGGGCGACAGCTTCCGAAGCAGCTCTGACGATTCTATGTTCTCGTAGAACTGCTGACAAGATGAGCACACTTGATCACCGACGTCGCTGGAGCTCGAGCGCTTACCTCGTATTCGATGAGTGTCAGCTGGCGGGCTATCTCCTCCTCGTCGATGTCGTCGAGCGTCAAGTTGGGCGAGAACACGGAGATGTTTTTAGGGACCTGGGCGCGTGCACAACCCACAGCGTCAGCCTCGCTCTCGCCCTTTGGCGCTCACCCGCTAGCTGGCCATTGCGCTTTACCTTAGGGTCCGGGGCGTTGGTTTGATCCAGCTTTTGGTACTTCTTGTCTCTGTTGTCAAGTGCGTTACGCACCTTCGTCTTCTCCAGACTAACAATCGCACCATCGGCAGCGGTCAGTGCCAAGATCATTAGAGCAGAGGGAGGCGAAGAGGCGGAGTTGGTGGGAAGAAGCTACGTACTCCTCGGGAGTGCTGGCCATGAACCCCAAGAGCTGAGAGTGGAGTTTCTCGTCGCTCCAGTCCGTACGGTGACGCTCGATCCAAAACTTGAGCACCACGAATATGCGCTGTAGCCCCCACCAGATCAGAGTCCGCTTACGTCCCAACGTTCCCGCTGTAGTTTCTCGAGATGGGGGGAACGCACATTGTGAATCTGCTTTTTCGTTTCGCTGTCCATCGTTGTGAGGCGTTCGACGGCGTAGTAGCGGCGGATGAGCTTGTTCAATAAGATCGGCGGGGTGGTGAAGGCGTGATAGGTGAGCACAAACGTCTTCCTAAAGTTGATGTCTGCGAACGTGCACAAATTATGCAGGTCAGCTAACACGGCTCTTCGCATAGCAGAGCTGGAGCCAAACGGACCTGAGTTGGCAGGAGACGTGAGCCAAGCGATCATGCAGTTGAGCGTGCCAGACACGACCTCCTTTTTGGCATCGAATGTAAGGCCGTCCAGACCACTTTCTGTATCGAGGCCCTTGTCTTCGTCCACCTCCATTTCTGCACCATGCATTGAACATGGTTACATTCTCTGGCCTTCACTGGCTGAGGGATGTGTCTGCGACTCACCTTTGTCAAATGAGACTCCAGCTGGCACGTAGTCTGACACAACGACTTCTGGATCGTGGTCTCCACTCTCTGGTTGGGACGAAGTACAATGTTAGGTGAGACAAAACGCTCAGAAAAGTGGTGGCCGCACCCTTCTCCGGGTCGAATAGGGTCTTTGGGTCTTTGATGGCCAGTCGCAGCAGGCCGGTCATCGCTCCCACAGGCAAGCCATCGCTATTGCAAACTGCGCCGACGTGGTGGAAAGAGAGATATGGTCAGGCCGACAGCTTGATCGTGAGAGGGAGGAGATGGCGTACATGGGATTTTTGACTCTAGTTGGAGGCTCTTGAGCGTGTCGTTCATGCCCTCCTCTTGGAGGAAGAGGTACATGAGCTGCACACCAGCGGCGATTGCAAGTGAGCATGGAGAGTCCAAGACCCAGGAAACGCAGAGGCGAATCAAGCGTACCTGGAGCAAGTTGTGGTGGGAGAGCGTCTCTTTAACCTCAGTTCGGGCGGCGTTCATGAGCCGGCCATAGGAGGGCTGGCCGGTGACGCCGCGCAGTCGTTCCCGCATCTCCAGCACATCGTGGTACCGTTGCAACACTATTGCCTGCCACTGCTGTCGTGGCACCAGCACCTCTGTCCATCCAAACCTCCAATTTAATTCGTAATCTGCGATAATCTCGGGTTATTGGAACAAGCATACCATCACCGAATTTAGTGCCTCCGCTGCTACTGTCTGAACCACCAGTGGGGGTAGAGGGCGAGGGGGACTCCTCCCTGTCCATAGCCGCTACGCCGTGTTGCACCAAGGGGTGAGGTTCAGACAAAAAGGGAAACAGGGGGTGGTCGGATAAAACCGACTTCGGTGCTGGACCGCTTTCGCGCCAAAACGCCAGGGCGAACACTTTCCGACTTCGATCTTGGAGGGCAAGAAGCACCCAGGGTTGGCGACCGACCATGGCCCTCAGCAAGGCGACGCTCGCAGAGGTTTTCGAAGCATGCCAGAGATCTGTGACAGCACACAAGCGAGGATGGCAGAGATGTCTCGAGTTGCAGGAGGGCGATCGTGAGGGATTTGCGGAAGAATTCATCGAGCATGTTGATCGGCTGCTGATCGTGTGGAAACGCGAGCCGGCCGTCGAGCGCCTTTGCAAATTCGTGGTTCATTTCGTTACCACGCCAGATCAACAGAAGGGCTCGGCAAGCGAGAGCCTCTTTCTGCAGCTCATTCGACATCTGCTCGAGGCCTCCAACGCCAACGACAAAGCGGTGAGGTTTCGTGCCAGCGATATCATCGCCAGCATGATGAACCAGCTCGACGAGGAAGCCGAACTCGAGTACGGCTGACGTGCCATGGCCACTTCCTGCCTCACGTCTTCTGACACGCCGTCTCTCTTTCATTTAGTGAAGAGCTCTGGGAGCTGCTGTTGAACAAGATGCTCGTGCGAGGGAAGGACAAGTTCCCCAATGTGCGGATTGCCGCCGTGCATTCCCTGAGCCGTCTGCAGGACGCCACCGACGACAAGGACCCTGTGGTATCCCAGTACATCCGTCTGCTTGGCACAGACGCACACAAGTACGGCAGCAACCTTCAACCTGCTCGCAAACAGTCCGTTAAGCATTCTTCTTCTCACGCTTCGTCGACGCGCACACAGGGAAGTGCGCATGGCGGCCCTCACCTGCATCGGCCTCTCGGACATCTCTCTGCCCGAAGTCCTCAAGCGCACCCGTGACAGCAGCGAGGAGGTACGGACGAAGTAAGGCCGTAGGTGCGGTTCGCCCCTGAGTCTGACGTCTCTTCATTTGGCCATGAGTAGGTTCGCGTGCTGGCCTACAAAGTGATGCACGAGAAGGTGCCGATGAAGGCGCTGTCGATCGAGCAGCGAATGTCGTTGATCAGGGATGGCCTAAAAGCCCGAGAGGACAAAGTGCGGCTGGCCTGTGAGGAGATGGTGTGCGGGTGGTACACCGCCCTGTGTGAAGCAACCAAAGGTACCGTTTCTCTGCGTTCCCGCTCGGCCTGACTCAGAGCGGCGTATCGATAACCACCACGACCAATTCGTTCCACTGCTTCTGTTGTTAGATGGAGACGGCGTCATCAAGTTTGTCACGGCCCTCGACGTTGAGGACTCCGAGGAGGTCGTGTCGTCCGCCCTGAACTGCCTGATCTCCAAGGGCCACTTGGATCAAGACATTCAGCGCGAGAAGGAGACCGAGGTACAGAAGAAGAGCCGAAGAGAGCTCGAGCGAGAGTATGAGAGCAACAGCGATGACGACGAAGATGCGATGAACGGACAAGAGCCCGAGCCCAAACCGACTGCTCAGGAGACCGAAAGGTGGTACGCTCTCGCCAGGCTCGATACGGACCTCACCCCCGAGCGGGCTTTCTGTACGTGCTTCCGCCTTGCCTCCAACAAAGTCAAGCGGTCTGAAGCATACTACGACCGTACGCAGGTTGGCGGTTCTTCTGCGAGTACCTCAAGACCGAGAAGGTTCGTACGATGAACTCTCTTGCCCTCTTGCGTGGTGTGCATTCGCCTCACCTGCTTTCAACCCCCTGTCATCAACAGATGCTCAACCGGCTGGACGAACTGCTGCCTGAGCTGGCCAAGTTCTGTCGGCTTCTGGAGAAAAACGTCGACGAGGAGTTTGTGATGAACCAGCTGCTGCGGCTGGGCTCCATGTTCGACTACAGCGACGAGGCGGGAAGAAGAGCCCTGTCGGCCCTCCTCCGTACTTGCTCTTCTCTCGCATTTCATCTTGCAACGTTCGCTCCTCACCTCGAGCGCGCATCACCAGGGCACATGCTCGTTCAGGGAGAATCAGAGTCCGTCATGGAATCCACCATGAAACTGCTGCGCCACATCCATCCACGCGAGGAAGAGTATGTCCGGTATGAGCTCCCCGACTCTACAGTGCAGCAAGAGCAGTGAAAGCCGACGTCCGAATGGAAAGAGCTCACCCCCCCGGCCATCGCTGTCTTGTTATGGATCTGTAGGCTCGTCCTCGAGATCCTATCCGATATTCGCGACCCACTCGACGACCTGGAGAGTGAGGAAGTGCAGGCCGCGCGTGAGCTCGCCGAAAAGCGCTTCGGAGAGATCCAGTGCCGCCTCAACGAGATTGAGACGAAGCTCCGAAAGGCAAGGAGCAAGATCGAGCGCGACGATCTCAAGGAGGTGCGAGTGCCACTTTGTACACTCGAGAGGCCTTGCACCACAACAAACGATCACGATCACTCATTCTCCTCTTTATCACCACCAAACCAGGAACGAGGCGAGCTCCAGACGGAGTCGCAGTCCCTTCAGGAAGAGCAGGCTGCGCTGCAACTCATCGAAGACGCGGTCTTTGGTCGATCTCTCATAGTGACCAAGGCTCTTTTGCACAGCACCAAAAAGGTATCACTCTCGTTGGACGTCGTGGGTAGCGTTTGAACCACGCACTTACCCCTCTGATCACTCCAGAATCTCGAGGACGGCGGTATCGTGGGCCTGCTGGAAACGGTCATCCTACCTTCCCTTCGACACGAGGACGTCGCCATCCGTAAGCACGCGATACAGTGTCTGGGTCTTTACTGCATGCTCGATGAGGTACGGACGCCCATCACACCACCTGCTCGCATGAGTGCCCACAGCCTCTGTCTCTCCCTTTAGGACACCGCGAAGACCTACCTCGCTCTTCTCCATCAAGTTCTCCTCAACGACGAGGACGACGTGAAAGAAGCTGCTATGCAGGTACGTGTCTGGGCCAACGCAAACGCTCTGCATGATGCGACACTCAACAAAATCTGGTCGTAGGCAACATTTGATTTCTTCGTGGCCTTCCGCTGGGACGAATCTCACTTCTCGGTACGAGACGAGCCCAGTGTCACCCCGGTGGTGTTCTTGAAGCCCTGTCTGACCGACTTGCAGGTCAGAGGAAAGGCCAAGGCCGATGAGCATGATGTGGAACTGGACAGCGATGAAGAGACACAGGGGAAGGCCAACGCATTCTGCCCCTCGGTCGATACATATCGCCACGTCCTCGACTCGCTCGCCAAGGCTCTCAAGAGGTACGCATGCCGTCTCATCGTAGGCGTTGGGACCACCGACACTTACGCTTTACGTTCATTGCAGCGATAACGAACTGCTGCGGACCCAAGCGGTGGAAGGGTGGGCTAAGCTACTGCTCAACGACGCCGCCAGCAACGACAAGGTACCGTACGGGGGCTGATATGTGATTCTAGGTGTAGGCGACCCGGTCTAACCTATTGATTGGGCCGCACAGTTGCTGCCGCAAATGCTAGCTCTTTCGTTCGACCCCGACACGGAGGAGGACTACAAGCTGAGGCAGTGTCTGAGCCTCTTCTTCCCACTGTACGCCTTCTCGTCGGGCAAGGTACGACTCTACCTTTTCAGTTCTCCTCCGCCCGTGCTAGTGACTGATCGTGCGTTTTCGATTTCAGCACCAACGCAGCGTCGCGTCGTCGTTCATGCCAACGCTGCGACTGTTCCTGAAGGCGTCGCCGGATTCGCCCCTGCAGTCGGTCGATCTGTCTTCTGTTGCGCAGTTCCTCCTCTACCTGACAGACGAAGACAATCTCCGCGCCACGAAGGAAACCCCCGCGGATGGCGACGATGATGTACGCACTACGTTCTTGCTGCCACACCTTACTTCCTTTATTAACCCAGTTGGCCTGGGGTGGCTTGTTATGTCTAGGACGACGAGGTCAGGAACTCCCTCCACGCGGAGATGGCTAGAGGACTCCTGAACGAGATCCTGTGCAATCCCACAGGCAAGGAGGGCAAGACGTTGCCCAAGGTGCTCAACTTGCTGAAGCTCGTGACGAGTACGCTCTGCCACCTTTCGTTTGCTATCGTCGTGTGCGCCACAAGTTAGTAGTTCACGCCTCGTTTTCTGAAGTATCAGCCGAGGAAGGGAAGGGCAAGCGCAAGAAGGTTCAGCAGCGCCCCTTGATGTCACAGCGCACCATCAAGACTCTGCGGCTCCTCATGGAGGACGTGATGGAGTCGGTCGTCGACAAGAATGCGAAGCGGTCACTGGCCAAGTTCGACAAGACGCTGTTGGCCCTGGACGAAGACCCCGACGCTCCGCTCGACGAAGATGAAGTCGAATCTATCAGGCAGGCGAGCGACAAGCAAAAGAACGAATACAACGAAGAGGACCAGCGCGGAGACGATAACAAGCCTGCGAAGGGCGCCAAGCGGAGGAGGCTCGCCGCGCCGGCCAAGGCTAAGGCCGTCAGCGCCCGAAGTGCGACGAGAGCCAAGCGTCAGGTGGTCGAGGAGCCCTCCGAGGAAGAAGAAGTGCAACATGCCGAAGAGGAGGAGGAAGCTGTCGACTACGACGCCCTGGATGCCGGCAATGGCGAGTCGTCGACGCATGGCTCCGAGGATGAGGAGGAGGAGATGAGCCGAGAAGAGACGCCCGTGGCGAGGGATCGAAAGGCGAAGTCGGAGCAGAAGCCACGCAGGCGGAAGCAGAGCAGCGAAAGCGAAGGGTCCAGCGAGAGCGATGAGGAAGACGTCCGGCGTAGTATGGCGGCTGTGAGGCGAGAGGTCAGTGCTGCGCGGACGACAGCCCGACCACAACGGAGCCGACGAGCTAAGGCTCCCATCAGAGACTACAGCTCAGAGGTGGAGGAGGAGGCCTCAGAGGATGAGTCGGCCGTAGATAAGCGACGAACGAAATCAAAAGCGAGCAGAAAGCAGAAGAGCGAAAGCGGCGGCGACAGCGACAGCGAAGCCAGTGAATTGGAAGACGAAGGCGCCCACACGGCGCCAGTCATCAAGCAAGCAAACGCTGTTCGACCTGAGAACAAGCGAAGGAGGTTGTCCGATGCCTTGTCAAGCGCCGCCGAGAGTGATGATGAAAGCGACTCCGGCGAGCAAGACGAGGCGGAAGAAGAGGCACCGAAGCCCGCCTCTCGCGCGACGTCGGTCCGGAATGGCGGAGGAGGCAAGCCGAAAGTCGCGGCGCCACCGGTGGCGGAGAAGGTGAAGAGCAAAGAGGAAGCAGCTGCGGCTGCGGAGCGGAAGCGTAAGGCCGAGCTCCAGCGCCGAAGGGAAGAGCATGAACGCCTCAAGAAGGAACGCGAGAGAAGAGCGGCCAAGGCGGAACAGGAGCGGGCGCGAGAGGAGGAAGAGGAGCAGGCGAGGAAGAAGGAGGAGCAGGCGCGCAAGCGGGAGGAACTTCTGAAGAGGAAGCAGGAGCTCGAGCGTCAGAAGGCCAAGCGGGAGGCCGAGCTGGCCAGGCAGAAGGAGGAACTGCTACAGATGGCCAGGCAGAAGGAGGCCAAGCAGAAAGCGGCCGAGGTGCGCGAAAAGAGACCCGCTCTGGCGGCGAAAGAGAGGGAACGGGCAGAGAAGGAAGCCAAGGAGAGGGTGAGGAGGACCAAGAAGAGCGAAACGAGCGAGGACGACGATTCGAGTGCCGAATCTCAGTCTGGCGACGATGCGGGAGTGAATACGAAGGAGAAGATGATGGCCCACCTCAACAAGAAGGTGGACCACCTACTTCAGAGCGACGAAGACGACGACGACGACGACGATGAGAGCAGGAATTCGGACAGTGACGACGACAGCGAGGAGAGCGAGGAAGAGGCGAAGCCCAAGAGCGTCAAAGGACGGGCCGCGCCAGAGAGGCCAGCGGCGCCCAGAGTAGCGACCACGAGCCGCGAGAGAGGAGCCCACGTCAAACCTGCAGCCGCCAGTCGAGCTGCTGCCCCATCGGCGGGACGCCCGTCGGTGTCGGCGGCGCCAGTGGTCCAGAAGCCGCGAGCGCCCAGCACGGCCACCTCTCGCCCGTCGATCGCGTCGTCGGCCACCGCCCGAGCTTCGGCCCGGCCCAGCATTGCGAGCGCGGGCTTGGCTGGCAAGCCGGCAACAACGGCTCGGAGTGGGAGCAGCGCCACTGCCACTGGCGTCAGGCCAACGGCCACGAAGCCGGCCGCCTCTGCTCCGACCAAGGAGAATGTGGCACCGCGCACCACCAGGCCGTCCGTAGCCTCAACAGGTACCTCTCGCTTTTGTCCAGTCTTACAATGCAGCCTCTAGTGGTGGTTGGTTGTCTTCTTCTCCTCCTCACGTTTCGTTGTCGCCCTGCTTTCAGCCACAAAGCGATCACCTACGACGGCAGCAACCAACGCCACCGCGACGGTTGGCAGGCCAAAGCCGAGTGTGCCCTCGTCGGCTGCCACCAAGAAACCCACCAGCCCGAGCACGACCGCTGGTGCCACCACGACGGCCAGCAAGCCACGCAGCTCTGCCTCTGCCTCGGCTAGCACCGCCACCGGAAGCCGGCGACCAGTGGGCAAGTGACGCAATCGTTCCGGCCTGCATCCAGGGTCGATGTCAAGCAACATGTATATGAAGTAGAAGAGGCAACCATCAACAACACAGTTCTGGCGGGAAAGAAAAGACGGCAGGAAATGAAAGTGGGAAAATGCATTTCTCTTTGGGTGGAACCTTTTTCTCTTTTTCCTGGGGGCGCAGATTAGATTGAACCAAAGAGCATACATAGAAGATGGAGGGCGACGATTTGAGCATCACGGTGGAGGCCGACGATTCTGGCATCGACTTCGAGACGGATACGAGCGTGGAGGAGGGCCGTGGCCGCATCCGATCGGAAGTGCGGGTGAAGGGCCGAGGAAGCACAGCGAGGTCGATGGCCTCTAACCGGTCTGAAGCCTATGAGAGGCTCGACAGCCGAGGTGAAGATAGAATGGACACAGCATCTGGCTTCACGCCTGGCAAATGTACATCCATCCGTGCACTCCCAGAATGACGGTTAGAGCTTCATTTATTCATCAATTATTAAATTACAGCGATCGAGGGCTTCATCGTCATCGCCACGGGCGTGCACGAGGAGGCGCAGGAGGATGACATTCACGACAAGTTCGCCGACTTCGGCGAGATCAAGAACATTCATCTGCCTCTCGACCGCAGGACCGGTTTCGTCAAGGTAGACACTCTCCCATTTGGTGCTGGCATGTCATGCAAGCCACCTTACGCTTTGTTTGTTTGCTGCAGGGCTACGCTCTCATCGAGTACCAGACCAGGAAGGAAGCGCAGGCTGCCATCGATGGCATGAACGGCGCCCAGTTCATGGGTCAGCCCCTCGCCGTCGATTTTGCCTTCAGCGCCAGCGCCCTCACGCGGGGCAGAAGGTCGGGTGGCGGCAGGAGGAAGTAAGCCCCCCCACAAAACGAGATGAAATTCGAAGATTACGATTTTTTAAAAAATCGACTTTCACTACAACGTCCTTCGTCTGCCGCACACGATCCATGAGGCAGCCCACAGCGCCTTGTCGCCCATCTCGATGGGTTCAACGCTCATGATGCTCTGGGCAAAGCGGAGGAAAAAGGGTTGCTGTCGACTGAGGTCAGGAAAACCAACGGTCAAAAAGCAGGGCCGAAAGGAAAACACAGAGCAATCAATCATTCACGCTTGGATCGTTAGCGCCATCTGTCGGTGCAAGTGTGCGAAATGCGGAAAGGGGTCTCTCCCAAGCCAGCGGAAACAACCACAGAGGAGGATGTGAGATCCTACATTCTCAAACGCAAGAGCGAAGGTACACCATTTCTGATCAGCGGCATCGCGGATCACCATAACGGAAACATAATCGCCAATTTCTGATGCATCTTGATGCATGAAGGCGAGAACTACTCGGTGGAGCACTTGCGGCGCGCCCTTAACATCGGCTACAAGAAGGCGAAGCGCATCTTCGACGAAATGGAGGGCAAAATGGCGAAGACCAGCACGGACGATGATTACACCGGCAAGGCGGCACCCACACCCAAGGTACCGCATTTCCGCCTCCCTCAGCTCAGTCGACGAAGCATCGCCGTGCTCAATCTGCGCACATGCAGAAGAGAGGAAGGAAATCGGCATCAAATGGAGAGCAGGCTCAGGCCACTCCATCGCCAGCTGACCCAACTGGAGACGACGATGGAGTGAAAACGCGATCTTCGCGTCGGATCAAGCGAGATCTCGGCAAATGGACGGAGGGAGCCGACCTCTACAGGGATTACGAAAAGATCTTGGAGAAATTGATGGCCCACAGAAACGCCTGGCCGTTCAACCAGCCCGTGGACCCTGTGGCGCTCAACATCCCCGACTACTTGGACGTCGTAAAGCAACCGATGGACCTGGGCACCGTGCTGAAGAACCTCGACGCGGGTGAGCTCACCTCACCAGCCCGCTCCTGTTCTCC
>CDFN01047992.1:0-16737 GCA_000826445.1 Acanthamoeba quina | reverse complement strand
GTGGAGGGCAAGATCTTCCACAAGCCGTGCTTCAAGTGTGCCGAGTGCAAGTCCACCCTGAGGGCCGGCAGCTACGCCGCCATCGAGGGCGTCTACTACTGCAAGCCCCACTACGCCCAGGCACGTGCATGCCTTCACGCCTCTCCTGCAAGACCAGATCCCTGACGTGGTGTTGTGTGCGTGTGCGGTCTTGCTTGTGCTGTGTCTTGTGTGCATGTGTGTCACGCGTGTGTGCGTGCGGTGCGTGCGGTGCAGAAATTCAAGCTGAAGGGGAACTACTCGGAAGGGTTTGGGCTGGAGAAGCCCACGGCCAAGTGGAGCGGCAAAGCGGATGCCTCGCCAGCGGCCGCGCCCGCAACCAGCGAGGTCGAGCCATCAGAATCATCATCATGAGTGGCCAGTGACGGTGCAACCATGCAACAGCAAACAGTAACATGATTGTCCTTAGCACAGAGAAGAAAAGAAAAGGAAGTGAAAATATCGTTTCTTCTTGACTACCACCCACAAGAGAGGAGGCAGATGAGCGAGGCCTGGCAGGAGGAAAGAGAGGTGTTCGGCTCGCTGGGGGCAAGCCACACCGAGGACTGGCAAGGGTCCGACTCCTCCACCAAGTACGTCTGCCCCTTCCCTTTTCCTCCCCAATTCTCGGCTGCCTTGGCGAAGGGCCGGCCTGACTACCAGGTCGTGTGCGCACACCAAAAGTGGCGAGCAACCGCAAGCCACGGAACGGAGCCCCGTGCGCCAGCTGGTGGTGGGCCTTCTCGTCATTGCCGGTACGCGCACCACCCTCTTTCTGTCTTTAGCGTGGTGCTGGCACCACCAGCCTGCACGTCCGTGCCGTGGCCCACACCAGCGCGAGTGCGCACCAGGTATCTTGGCGACGTGGGTGGGGTCCGCCGAGGTGGGTCAGTTCACCGAGACCGAAGCCAACTACGACAAGACCTTCTTCATCGTCTACCTCAACAACACATGGTAACCACCAGCGTCCTAGTCCTTTGCTCCTGCTGCTGATTCCTCTCCCGCCGTGTGCGTGCGTGTGTCGTGTGTCGTGTGTGCTATGGTGCGCGTAGGCAAATCATGTGCCTCCCGCTTTATGCGATCTTTGTGGGAATTGGGGGCTTGATGGGCAAGGGAGCCGGGGACGAAGGCATCGCGGCCCACCTCACCCGCAAGATGCGCGAAGACGGCCTGTCGTGGCCCAAGGTCTTCCTCGCCGCCTTCGTGTCGGCCTTTTTCCTCATCGTGGCCGACTACTGCTACTTCCTGGCCCTGTCCATGACCTCCGCCGGTACCACTCGCCCGACGCTTCACAAGTGCCGTCGTGTCGTGTGTGTCGTGTGTGTGTGTGTGTGTGTGTGTATCTAGCCATCTACTGTGAATGACGCTGATGCCTCTTCTCCAGGCACGGGTATTGTTCTGTTTAGCCTGTCGTCGATCGTGACGTACCTGTTGTCGATCGTGGTGCTCAAGGAACCGATATCGGTGCTCAAGATCCTCTCCCTCGCGCTGTCGTTCGGCGGCGTGGTCATGATCACCTTCGGCGATCGAGAGAACTCTAAAAGTACGCACTCGCACCACCGCACACGCACGCAATGGAAGAGGTGTGTGCTAATACAGATGCGCAGACTCGGATCTGAAAGACAGCTGGAAGGGCGACATTATCATGGCCGGCGGTGCCTGCTTCTGGGCTCTGTACCTGGTGACCTACAAGAAGTTCGTCGGTGATCCGTCGCACACGACGATCAACGTGCAGAGCACGCTCGTGGGGCTCATCAGCGTGTTCTTCTCGTGGCCCGTCCTCTTCATTCTCCACTACACCGGCGCCGAGAAGTTTGAGTTGCCATCGGGTACCCCGGCTGAGCGGCGTCCCTCAGCACTTGACCCCGACCTCATCGCTTCTTGTCCTTCTTCACAGGCGGCCTGCAGATCGGCATCTTGGTGGCCACCACCTTCCTGGTGTTCTGCAACAACTACATGTTCACCTTTGGTGTCGCGCTCACCGCGCCGGGCTTTGTCACCATCGGTACTGCGCCCTGTTCTTCTTTTTCCACGCTCAAATTGAACTGGGCCAGCCCTGACTGGTACTTACCCGACTGGGTGGGGCGCGCTAGGGAGCATGTTGGCCATCCCTGCCTCGGCCATCGTGGATCGATTCGTGCGAGATGTGGCTTTCCCTCCGCTCAAGATCGGTACGTGCAGCGCCACTACAAACGCACGCAAAGGTGATGTTGATGAGGTTCGTTCCCGCTCTGGTTTGCTCGCGCAGGTGGCACTGTGGCGGTGGTGGCGGGCTTCCTTCTGCTCAACATCGACGATCGCTGGCTGTGGGCCAAGATCAAGTCCCTCTTCTGCGGCTCCTCGGCCGGCTATTCGCGCCTCCCGCTCGACCCGTCAACCGACAAGCAACACGAGCCCAGCCACGACACACGCGACTTCTCGCTCAACGCAGCCTGACCTCTTGAGCATTCTTGTCATACCAGCACAGGAATGTTGGGAATATTCCCGCCAAAAGTAACGGTGAGGCTGGGTTTGGAGTTTCCACCCAAACACACGCACGGCTGAACGCGGTGAGTCGTGGGGCCAGGCCCTGTAATCTGATTCAATTTGAAGAAGAAGGAACTGCTGCGATGGACCGCCTGCGACGGAAACGAGACGCTGCAGATTCAAAGGCTGCAGCTGGGTCGATTACGGCTGGTGTCGCATCGCGGACGCGTGCGGCTACACGAGATCAGAAGATTCAGAAGGCCAAGGAGGCTGAGAAGGAAGGCAAGGAGAACAAGAAGGCCATGTTGTCGGCAGCGAGGCCTAAGAGCAAGGAGTCAGCAGCGTCGAAGATCTCGAATGAGAAGGAAAATGCGCGCATCCCTGCCGCGTCACGAAGGGCAACACCCAGCAACGCCGCAGCACCAGTAGCCACAACGGCCACCAAGGCACCACATCCCTCTACGCATCGTTTGGAGGAACCTGTGAAAGTCCCTCCGCGCCCCCGGCGGGAGGTGGCTACGGCGGCCAAGGTCGGCAAGGCGAGCCCAGGCTCGCCGCGGAAGCGCAAGAAGGCGGAGGCAACGAGTAGCACCAAGGGGTCGGCCGCCATCGAAGGAGAGGACCCCAAGCGCGCACGGTGCCGAGGACAGCAGGAGGACGTTCTTGCTGAGAAGACGCCGGTGCCTCACCTCCTGCAGGAGAGGCTGCTCAGCCGACCGGCCCCGCCTGCTCTCCTCGCTTCGCCAGTCGCTCCGGGCATGCCTCTCTACCCGCGCCTCGACGTGGAGACCAGCACGCCGTCCGCTTCGCCCGCAGCGGCAGCACGCTCTCTTTCGCCGCGCGGACAACTAGGTAGATTCATTGACAGCTCACATCGCTGGAGTAGTACTCACCGCCCGTTCGTTTCATCCCAGGACCCGCTGCGGCTAGCTACGGCGTGATTCCCTTCAGCGTCTCCACGGAGGAGGCCCTCTCCACATTCGGGCAGTGGAAGTCCAGCCTGTGGTACGTCCTATATAACGCCGCATCACGCTCAGCCTGGCCCGTCTCACGTTAGCGACCCACTCCATCGCCCGCAGGTTTGCGCCGTCGGACTTTAACGAGGCCACGGAGAACCCGGTGGTGGAGAAGGTGTGGGTGCCCTATCACGCAATGACGGTCGCAGTCGAAGCCACGCTTATTGCCACCACGACCACTACCGCCACTACGGTGGCCACGACCAGCTCATCTACGCCCACGAGAACGCCTCCGCGTGCGCCCAGGCAACAGCAAGTCGCGTGCGAGCTCAGCGGCACTGAGCGGATCTTTGTGTGCGCCGCACAGTTCGAGGATGAACGACGTCGGCTCAAGCACGTAGAAGACGAGAAGCTGCTGGCCTCAGAAGAAGAAGTCATCAGCGAGGCCCGTCGGTGCGACGAAGGAGGAGTGGTTCGGCCGGGGCTGGCCAAAGACGGGCTGATGCGCCTGGTCGACGGCGAGCTCCAACAGAGGCTCGAGCGCAAGGGCAAGGCGGAGATCTGCCAGCATCATCAGGTCGCCGGCGTAGCCATGAAGGAGGCGGACATCAAGCACACCAAGATGGACAAGCTGCGCGTTCGCATCAAGAAGGACAGGGCTGTGCTCATGCCCGTCTATGTGATCTCCTACCACTACGGGACTACCGCCGACGAATCATCTGCGGGCGGCAGCACGAGCAGCCACGGCACCGCTGGGCAGGGTCGTGCGCGGTTCGTCTTTCTCGTCAACGGCACCACGCGCAAGTGTTGGGGCGAACGACCCTGGGGCATGGGCACTCTGCTCAGGTAAAGGTCCATCCAGGAGTTGCTATGTGCGTGTGCGGTCGTGTGTGCGCGTGTGCGGCGCTGGCATATCTCATGGGGTACGTGGCCACAGCAAAGGGATCGGCGCGTTGAGCAGCATCCTGGGCACGGACGAAGAGGACAGAATCGGGCTGGTCGAGGGAGCTCTCCTGCGACGAGTCGACTGCAGTCCGCACTACGAGCGCGACTCACTCTACCTCGTCTTCCCGCCGTCGCACTCCTATCTCATCACCAGCGCGCCCGGCTGGATCAGGCTCAAGAACTGCAGCGGCGACAGCAGCGACGCCGATGGGCACCACGTCGAGCTGCTCTCGTGGCGTCGCAAGGGCGAGCGACCGCTCGGCCGATTCACCCTCGCGCCCGGACAAGAAGAAGTGTTCGACTTTCGGGTAAAACCATCACTACCATCTTCCTCAACATCGATGAAGTGTACAACTCACTGGTGATGATGGTCGTGATGATGTAGGGCCGCTGGTGCATTGAAGTGCGCGCCTCTGCAAAGCCTCGTCTTCGCTCTTCTTCGTCGCCCGTTCAAGTGATGGGCTTTGAAACGACGGGCGGAGGCGGCTACGGCAACAAGCTCAACATGCACCACGAGGGACTCTGGTAAGAGAGAGAGAAGAGTATGTACCCTCCGCATTAAGAAATAAATATAATACCCTACAATGTTAAGGTGGCGGCACACGTCAGTGCACCACGGGGCCGACTTTCAGGCCGCTCTCGTCGCAGAAGAACGCCCTGCGGGCTGACTCCGCATTGGCTTCTCTTGGTTTATTCCAGAACCCAGGCAACGGCCCAACCACTGATAAAGGTCCAGCGAGGTCGTACATCGGTTACCGGCAGAGCTGCCGCACAACACACAACACCACACCACAAAAAATGGCGCAGGGACGACAGGAGGCTGCCAAGTTGCTGGCCGAACAGCAAACGAGGCTCAGCGCAGTCGAGGGCCTCTCCGGCGTCAAGCTGGATATCGACTTTGACCACTTCACAAACCACCACGAGTGCCCCCTCCCTCTTCCGCTTTCGTTTTGCGCTCGTCTGCTCTTGCGTTTTTAACAAGGCGCGGCTCCATCCAGCTTCAAGGAGAGCTCCCGGCAGGACGACCTCCTCCGCAGCTTGGTGTCGGACATCGTGGAGAAGGGCCTCTGGGCCTCCGACGAAGGGTGCGTCATTTAAATTAATTGTGCAATTTTCTTTATTTCCGTTTGAAAAACGTAATCCGAGAAAGAATAAATAAATAACAAATAATATTAAATTTGTAGAAAATATCTTTAGTAATATATAGTTGCTTTTTAGGTTGGTGGCCTGGCTCAACAAGAGCGAGCGCGCAAGACAACTGTTTGCGGCGGGCACGGAGCGATGCGTGGTGCGCCTGTCGGCCGACAACCAGGTCGACTCGGGCGTCGGCAACTCGTACTACATGATCCGCTTCGAGGCCCCGAAGACGATGGTGGTCACTGCGCGCATGGACTGCGTCACCTACACCGATGGCTGGGGTCCCAAGGTGGACGAGCAGCTCGGCCTGCACGTGCTCGACGAGGTCTACGTCAACGAGGGCGCCGACAAGCTCAAGCGCGCCGAGGAGCGGTTTAGGTCTGACCTCGCGGCCGACATTCCGCTGGAGGTCGACTGGGCCAGCTTCGTCGCGAGTCCTCAGTTCCGCGAGCGCGGCGACAGCTCGCGCCAGAGCGTGGTCCACAGCGTGGTCGAGTCCCTGATCGAGCGCGGCCTGTGGGACTCAAGCGAGGGCCTGCTGGCCTGGCTCGCCAAGAGCCCTCGCGCGCGGGCCATCGTGCTGTCGCGCGTCGCGCGTATCGTGGTGGCGCTCAGCCCCGACAGCAGCGGTATCGAGCCGCGCACCGGCAACTCGTACTACCAGCTGCGGCTCGTCGACGGCGTGACGCTGGCCGTGACCGCGCGCATGGACTGCGTCACCTACACCGACGGCTGGGGCCAGAAGCTCGACCAAGAGCTCGGCCTGCACGTGCTCGACGAGGTCTACATGAAGGAGGCCACCGAGCTGGTCACACGGCAGGAGGAGCGGCTCCAGGCCGATCTGGGCGGCGTCGGCGTTCTGCTGGAGGTCGACTGGGCCAGTTTCGTCGCGAGCTCTCAGTTCCTCGAGCGCGGCGACAGCTCGCGCCAGAGCGTGATCCGCGCCGTGCCGGAGTCAGTGATCGAGCGGGGCCTGTGGGACTCGAACGAGGGCCTGGTGTCGGTCTGGATCAACGGCAGCCGCCGAGTGCGCCGGCTGGTGCTCGAGCGCGTGAACAAGATTGTGGTCCGGCTGCAGCCTGACGGCTCGCTGCCTGCCGTGGGCACGGGCAACTCGTACTACCAGGTCGAGCTCGTTACGCAGGACGGGCAGCAGTCTCTGGTTGTGACGGCGCGGCTCGACTGCGTGACCTACACGGACGGCTGGGGCCAGAAGGTCGACGAGCGCCTGGGCTTGCACTACCTGGACGAGACCTACCTGCGCAAGGCCACTCAGGAGCTCGCCACCAAGGCCGCGGCGCTGCAGTCCGACCTGTCGGGCGCGGGCGTGAAGCTGCATGTCGACTGGGACTCGTTCGTGCGCGCGCCGCAGTTCCTCGAGCGCGGCGACAGCTCGCGCCAGAGCGTGATCGACAGCGTTATCGAGTCGGTGATCCAGCGCGGCGTGTGGGACGGAAGCGACGGCCTTGTGGCCTTTGCGCGCGAGCACCCGGAGGCGTCGCTGGCATCGCTGGCCGCCGTCGTGGTCAAGCTGTCGCCCGACTCGCAGGTAGACTACGAGACCGGCAACTCCTACTACGGCCTGAGCGTGAGCGCCGGGCCGACCATCACCGTCACAGTGCGGCTCGACTGCGTGACCTACACCGACGGCTGGCGCGAGAAGCTGAACCACCACCTCGCCGACCTGAAGTCAGCAACCAAGGCGGCCGTGGATCTGGATAAGGTGCACGAGTACCTGCAGGAGCAGCCGGAGCCCACGTTGCCCGGACCGGCCATACCCTGTGACATCCACGCCTACATGCTGGCGCCGGGCCAGATCGCGACTCCCCAGGTTCGCATTCGTTCTTCTTCGCTTTTTCAACTCCGATGACCTGCTGTTTTAACTCCTATTCAATTGACCAGGTGAGCGAAGAGGCCAAGCAGGCTCGCGAGCAGGCACTCGCGGCGGCCAAGGCCCGGAAGGAGGCCGAGGAGGCCAAGAAGCGCGAGGCCGAGGAGCTCCAGCGCAAGCGCATCGAGGAGCAGCGCCGCAAGCGCGAGGAGGCCCAGGCCGCCATGCGCGCCCGTCAGGCCGAGCGCCAACAAGCCGCCGGCCGACCCTTGCCCACGCCCGGCGGCTCCAAGCCCACCTCCGCGTTCAAGGCCGGCGCGCCCGACGAGTCTATCGCTGGCGTCAAGGACCTGCTCAAGGACCTCAAGTCCTACGAGTCGCAGTTCAACTCGGCCGTCGGTGGCGGCTGCGCCGTAGAGTTCGCTGTCGACTGGAGCTTCACGACCGACCGGGCCTTCACCGGCCTCACCGACGACCAGCGTCGTTCCTGCATCGCCTACCAGCTCCAGAGCAACGTCAGCTCGCTCATCAGCCAACTGAACTCAGTCGTCCGCGACCCAACGGCCCGAGAGGAGATCCAGACGGGCCTGTTCACGCGGGTCGTGGTGGGCTTCGACCTGACCAACGCCATCAACTCGCGCGTGGTCGACAACGAGTACGCGCGGTTCTACGAGGTGGCCCTGCGCGACGGCGAGCTGCATCTGCGTATCAACTTTAACAAGCGCGACGCGGGTCTGAGCTCGCTCGACGACAAGCTGGCCTGCGCGCTCAACCTCCAGGTAGCGCAGAGTCAGGCCGAGACGCGTCGCGAGCTCGACGCGCTCGAGAAGCGCATCGCTGCCGAGCTCGGCGCCGCCATCGCACTCGATGTCGACTGGGCCGCTTTCACCGAAAGCGACGCCTTCCTGGGCGGCGCGCTCCGACACGAGGTCGTGCCGCACGACGACCTGCGGCGCTACCGGACTGTCATCAACAACCTGCACTACCAGTACGCGCAGGGAGTGATCGCCAGCTCGGAGAGCCTGCTCTACCTATGCCGCGACGAGATCTACCGGGCGGCGGTGGTCGAGCGCATCTCGTCGATCGTGTTCGCCTACGACCCAGCCGACGGGGTCAAGTCGCCCGTCGGCGGCGATTACGCGCGCCACTGGGAGCTGAAGCTCGACGCGCCGGCCAAGCGGCTGCACGTCAATATCAACCTCTCCAGCGTACTCATCCACCACCTCGCTCGCTCGCTTCTGCAGCCCTGTGCTCACTTGTGTTGTGCTATGTCGTGCGTGTGCCGTGTGTGTCGTGTCGTCCAGAACAATCAATCGGCGTACGGGGTGAAGGAGAAGTGGGACGAGCTGATGCAGCTGCGCACGGCCCAGGGCATCCGCAACGCCGAGAAGGAGATCGCCGACACGGTCCAGCGTGAGCGCGCGCGGATCGGCAAGCGGATCGAGGTCGAGGTCGCCTGGGACTCCTTCACCTGCCACCCGACCTACACCTCGCTCACGCTCGACGCCAAGTCGTCGCTGCTCCGCAACGTCCACTCGCAGCACGTCGAGGCCCTGCTCACCAGCAGCTCCGGTCTTGGCCACCTGTGCGCCAACGATGAGATCTACAAGCGCACGATCCAGGCCCGCATTGACAAGGTGGTGCTGGTGTACGACCCGACCAACGCCGTGCGCGACCCGATCGGCGGCGACTACGGCGCGTTCTACCGGGTCGAGCTGGTGGCCGACGACCGACGCGAGCTGCGCGTGACCATCAACCTCGACAAGGCGGGCCAGAGCTTGTACTCCCTGAACGACAAGCTGGACGAGGTGCTCGACGTGCGGGTCGAGCAGAAGCAGCGCGACGTCAACAAGGAGATCCAGCAGCTGCGGGCCGAGCTCGCCACGGCCTTTGGCTCGCCGACGGTCGCGCTCACGGTCGACTGGGAGTCGTTCACCTCCCACGCCGCGTTCCTGGCCAAGCCCCTGGAGGAGCGCGGCCGGGTCGTGTCGCAGATCAACAACCAGCTGCTGGGCACCATTGTCAACAGCAGCGACGGGCTGGCCCGCACGGCCGCGAACGAGCCCACGGCCAAGGCCATCCTCGCGCGCGAGATCAAGTCGGTAGTGGTGGCGATCGACCCCACGAACGCGATTGTCGACAAGGTCGCTGGGGACAACGAATACTGTCGGCACTACCGCCTGGTCCACTCGGGCGCGCCGGCGTGCGAGCTGCGCGTTGTCTGCAATCTGAACGCTGTCGACAAGGGCCTGTATTCATTCTACGACAAGGTCGACACTCTGTTCGACCTCTCCGTGGCCAAGGCCCAGCGCCAAGGCCAGGCCGAGCTCGACAAGTTTGCCGCCGCGCTGCGCGCCCAGGGCATCGCAGTTGTCGCCGCCGACGGCGTGCGGATCGACTACGCCCGCTTCGTCAGTGCGCCGCAGTTCGTGGCCCAGCCAGCGGCCGAGAAGGGCCGACTGGTGTCGCGTCTGATCGACTCAGGCGTGTCGGCCGTGGTCGAGGGCAGCGACGGCCTCATCCGCCTATGCGCCGCCGAGCCGAGCGTCGCGGAGTGGGCCAAGGCCCACGTCCGCTCGGTCGTGCTCGCCTACGACCCGGCCTCGACCACCAACGACCCGGCCTCCGGAGGCCGTGGTGGCGAGAGCTACTCGGCCTTCTACAGCGTGACCCTGAGCGACGACGGCGAACTGGCAATCACGATCAACCTCAGCAGCGCCAACAGCGCCTCGAGCCTCTACGAGCTGGCTCACAAGCTGCGCGCGCAGCTCCACTTTGCCGACGCCCGCAAGCGACGGTTCCCGGCGGCGCTGGACCGGCACCGCAAGGCGATGGAGTCGGCGGTGGGGCACCCGGTGGCGCTGGCCTTTGATTGGCGGAGCCTGGACAACCCGGAATTCCTTTATTGGCGGCCGGCGGGCAGCGCCAACGAGGCCCTCGAGACCGCTTTCGACCGCCCGACCGGCTTCTTCGCCCATCTGGCTCAGCTCGTCGCCGACGTCTGCAGCACGCCCATGGGCAAGCAGGCCTTCGCCGCCGCAGTGTCGCGCGTGGCTGTCTCGGCCGCATCGACGTCGACGACGCTCACCATCACCGCCGACCAGAAGCTGCTCGAGGTGGTGGCGCCGGCGGGCCTCGAGCGGCGCGAGTGGGACGTGGCCCAGTGGCGCGAGAGCGTCGAGCACCAGCTCGGGCAGACCGTGGCGGTGGCCAAGCACTATGCGCTGCTCAACGTCGCCCGCCTCGAGCAGGAGATGAGCGCGGTCGTGGGCAAGCGCGTGCCGGTGACGATCGACTGGCGTCACATCGAGGCCCCGGCCTTCATCCAGCGCCACGGCCCAACCCTTGCCACCCGCCGCATCCGCACCCTGTCGCAGGCCCTCGCCGAGTCGCTCCTGGTGCGCGGCCTCGCCGCCGTGTGCGCCCACCCGGTCGGCAAGCGCACTGTCAACGAGGCCATCGCGAGCGTCGTGATCAGCCTCGACCCCACCGCCGACTACTCGCCCACCGTCTACGGCCACTTCCCTTCCCTGCTCACCGTCGGCGCGTCTGACAAGACGCTGACGCTGCGCACGGACGACGAGGCCGCGGCGGCCAAAGAGCGCTTCAAGGAGCGGATCGAGTTCGCGCTCGACCTGGTGGTGCGGATCGCCGAGAGCAACGCGCAGGCGCGACACGACGCGGCCCAGGCGGCGGTGCGCGCGGCTGTCGGGCGGCCGACGCTCAAGATCGAGTCCGACCTGGGCTTCACCGCGCTCCAGGCCTTCCGGGTGCTGCCGCCCGCCCAGCAGGCCGACATCGTCACCACCCTCTGTGCCGCGCTGCCCGAGGCGGCCCTGGCCAGCCCCGGCGGCCTGCTGGGCGTCGTGGCCCACCCGGTCGGCAAGAATGCGATGAATGCGCCCGGCGTCGACGTCATTCATCTTTCGGCGGATCCTGACAACCGCCAGCCACCCAATGGCGCCCTTGCGCTCGGTTCCGGCGGAAAGAGGCTCGAGCTTACCCTCAACATGCGCGACGTGCTGGCCGCGGTCGAGCGGCCCGACTGGAAGCCGCGCTTGGCCGACGCGCTCGGCGTGCTGCTGGACGTGGCCAAGGCCGAGGCCGCCACCGCGCTCGCGCCCACCGCGGCCCAGCTCGGCGCGGCCATGGGCCGGCCCACGCCGGTCTCCCTCGACTGGTCCGCCTTTGTCGGCGCGCGCGAGTGGACCGAGCTCGAGGCCGGTGCCAAGCTGGGCATCTCAGCCGACGTCGCCGGCCCGCTGGCCGCCCGCGCGCTGCTCGGGTACCAGGGCCTGGCCGGCCTCGCCGAGTTCGACGACATCAAGGCCACCGTCAACCAACACATCGCGTCGGTCCGCATCGTCATCGAGACCCGCGCCGGCGCGCAGACCACCGTGAACGCGGCCAACGGCGCACTGACCTTGTCGCTGCCGCTCGGCCAGCTCAAGTCCAGCGACTTTGCGCTGCCGTCGGTGCGGTTCCTGGTCGAGGCGGCGCTGGGCCTGAAGCCCGCAATCCAGGCCGCCGTGGTGCGCGAGACCGAGGCGGCGCTTGCCAGCGGCACCGAGGCCGGCCTATCCCGCGCGCTGGGCAAGCCAATCAAGGTCACCATCGACTGGGCGGCGCTGTTCGGGTCGGCCCTGTACCGCGGCACGCAGGACTACGTCGGCTTCATCCGGAAGCGCGTCGCGCCGCTGCCGGCGACCGCGTTCGACGGCAAGGACCGCGACAGCCTGGCGGGGCTGTGGTCGGCCAACGACGCCGCGCGGCGGGCCATGGCCCAGCGCTTCGGCGAGCTCAAGCTGGTGGTCGACACCACCAACGCGTGCCACCCGCCCCAGTTCCGATTCGTGCCGCAGTACTACCGCGCCGACGCCGAGGGGGCCACCCTGGCCGTCCACATGCGTATCGACGAGCAGGGCGGCCGCGGGTGCGGCGCCGTGGTCGAGTGGGTGCTCACCCCCGACGTCGCCGCCGCCAAGGAGAAGGCCGAGATCACCCGCATCGGTACCGTCTGCCACTGCCAGACGCCCAACCTTGTTCGTGCGGCGATGACTGACTTTTTGTTGTTTTCCGATCCACGCAGCCAACGAACGACGCGCCGATGAGCTGGCGCGGCGCGATCGAATGGTGCGCGACGCGGCCGCCGACAACGAGCGCGCGCAGAAGGACTACCAGCGCGACATCAAGAAGTACGAGAGCGACATGAAGAAGTACGAGAAGGACGTGAAGGAGAAGCACGTCCACTGCAAGGGCACGGGCTGGATGTCGTGCGGCGGCTCGTACCACCAGAAGAACTCGACCCTGCGGTCGTGCCAGTACTGCAACGGCAAGGGCGGCCACAAGTGCGGCCTGTGCAAGGGCACGGGCCTCAAGTACCCCAACCTCAAGCCGCCCAGCGTGCCCAAGCAGCCGAAGCTCAAGTCCATCCCGACCTTCCCCCCCATCGACTCCATCGACTTCACCCGCAACATCTCTTGATCAGCTCCACTACACCACCAACCACCATCAACCATCATCATCAACACAAGAAAAAGTGGTCCTACATTCAAGAGCGTTGGCCTGTACAGTGCTTGAGTTGCGTTCTTGTAGAAGAAGAGGGGGAAATGGCTACTGGGCGGTGACGCGGGTGGTGAGGGAGTCGGCGACGGAGTCCATGGTGGCGGCCAGCCGTGTGGCCCACTTGCCCAGCACGCCTCGCTTGGGCATGTTCGGCTGCGAAGGCGTGTGTCATCGTTGTGAGTTCGCAGCAACACTTGCATCGCCGTGGAAGCGTGAGGCACGTACGTGAGGTCTGGTGGGGGCGTTGATCCGGGCCTTTTGGATCTTGTAGCTCATGGTGAGCAGCACGTCGCGCTTGACGTTGTCGTGCAGCCGGGGAAAGAGGCGCTCCTCTTCCTCGCGGAAGTGCGCCTCGGCGTTCTAGTGAAAGCGATGTCAGCTCGAGTGTGTGGTGGTCTACTCGCACATCTCCGGGAGGAAGGGCGCATACGTCCATGATGAAGTGCATTTTGTCGTCAAAGTAGGGGTCGAGCGGTTTGATGTACATCACGTCGCTCATCGCACGCTCGAGCATCAAGTGTTGGCTGTGGAGGAGGGCACTTGGGCGTGAGCAGGTTGTAGGGAGATCCCTGGTGTTGGGTTAAAGGTTGGCTGCGTACTCGAGGTGCTCCTTCACGAACGCGGAGCCGTTGAAGAGGAAGCGCTCCGCCAGAGGGTACAGAAGCTTCTCCTGTTGTTGGACCAGGGTTGAGTCATAGTGGTTGGACACCACTCTCGGGGAATGTGTACCTCGACGGCAGTGTGAATGCACAGCTCCTTGATGATCTCATCAGCAAGACGCTCCTTCTTCTCGAGGTCGCCCTCTTCTAGATCTGGCCAAGAGGAGCCACCCTCAGCTTCACGCACTGGCGAGGGGTAGCGCAGAACACGAGAGGGCCCGTACCGCGAAAGAGCGAGAAGAGGATGCGCAGCGAGTCGTGGTCTCGCTTCAACAGAGTCAGCCCGTCCATCTCTGTGCGGCCGATGGATGTATCCCCTCAGCCACTGACGCCGTTCCTACTAGAGGGGGGCTCGTACGCACCAGCAAGCAGAGGATTGCGAGGGGACATAGCATCACCGCCCTTCCTGATGCCAAAGCTCGTGGTCATCGTCAGCAACTGCTGTGTTTGAACTTCTTCTTGAGGCAAGCTGGTTTCTGGTTTCTTGTTCTGCGTGTGTGTGCAAAGCTTGAGGCAAGCTTGTCCTCGTCTCGATTCCTCGATTCTCGGGGTGAAGTGTTCCGCGGAAAGAGAAAGCCAGCGATGAGGGAGCAGGGTGCTGGGTCGTAGAGATTTACTTCAAGTTCGCCTGGGAGTGACGCTGCCATCGGCAGCTCCCTCCCGCTTGACACTTCATGATGACAGGATCGAGCGCGCGCGTGCTTGCGGCGAAAGAAGGGAAGGAGTCTCCTCCCCCACAGAAGCGTTCGTAGAGGTATGTACAGGAGACTGATAGTGATGCGCTTCTCTTACCGTCTTCGTTGGGTTGGTTGGGTTGGTTGTTAACTCGCCTCTAGTCCAGGCCTCCGCCGGCGGCTTGCATCTTCGGGGGCGGCTGCTTCTGAGTGAGTTCGTCGTCGGAGCCGAGGTCGACCTTGTCGGCATAGGAGATGGTGGCGGGCTTGGCGCCGTCGATGTGAAGGCTGTCGAGCTGGACGGAGAGCTCGCCGTCGTTCCACCAGCCGTGGACGATCTCGCCGTCCTTGCTGACGTAGGTGCCCTTACCGTGCGACTTGCCGTTCTTGCACTCGCCCTCGTAGTAGCTGCCCGAGGCCCAGGTGTACTTGCCGAAGCCCTCCTGGCTGCCCTGGTGGAAGTCGCCCTCGTAGCTCTCTCCCTGCAGCAGATGAGGTGATGGCGCTCAATCGTTAGCTTGAGGTCTCACGATGATGAGAAAGAGCTGTCACGATCCGCGTACCTCGGGCCAGGTGAACTTGCCCTTGCCGTGCTTCTTGCCGTGGCGCCACTCTCCCTCGTACTTGCTTCCGTCCTTCCAGTAGTAGGTGCCTGAACACAATCAACTCACACGGTCAGTACAACGCGAGACCATCGCCGGCGGGCATGACGTGCACGCGTCGTACCCTTGCCGTTGGGCTTGCCGTTGCGGTAGTCGCCTTCATAGCGGTCCCCGAAGCTCCAGACGAACAGGCCCTTGCCGCAGGCTTTGGCATCCTTCCAATCGCCCTCGTAGCGAGACCCGCTGCACAGACACCACGAAATGCAGGTGAGCGTACCAATCAGTCGTTGGTGGCGAAGCTGAGCCTGTTGCGTACCTGGGCCACGTTTTGGTGCCTTGCCCGTGCGCCTTGTTCGCCTTCCACTCGCCCGTGTGCTTCGTTCCGTTGCCAAAGTGGAGGGTGCCGCGACCCTGCTTGACGTCCTCCTTCCACTCGCCCTCGTACTTGCACTGGCGACCCATCTCGTCATGCCAGGTGTACGTGCCCTGGCCTTCCTTCTTGCCGTTCCTCCACTCTCCCTCGTACTTACGGCCATCGGGCCACGTCATCACACCACTTCCGTGATACTTGCCCCGCTTCCACTCGCCCACATAGATTCGTCCCTGTTTACGAGCCTTCATCGTCAGTACTGGGTTGAGAGAGCAAGAGCTGGAACACGTACGTCAGGCCAAGTGTAGGTGCCCTCGCCATGGTACTTGCCATTGCGCCACTCGCCCTCGTATCTTCGTCCCTACAGAGTTTGCAAGCATGAGACATCATGCTAGGGGTTGGAGGCCTGGACAGGAGGAGCACGTACATCGGCCCAGACGTAAACGCCCTGTCCGTGCCCCTTGTCGTTGCGCCATTCGCCCTTGTAGGTGTTGCCAACGGCCCATGTGTAGGTGCCCTCGCCATGAAACTTGCCGTCCTTGCACTCGCCCTCGTAGCGATCGCCCCTGGCGTGGATCATGGTGCCACGCCCGTGCGCCTGGCCCTCCTTCCACTTGCCTTCGTACCTGTACGCAAAGCGTGGTGGGATTAACAAGATCTTGTACCCATGTGGAAGGCCTTGAGAGATAGTGGAGCAATGGACGATGAAGGAGAAGGCGAACCTGGTGCCGTCCTTCCATCGCATGACGCCCCGACCGTGAGGCTTGCCATTTCGGACCTTGCCTGTGTAGACGCGGCCGTCGGGCATCTGCAGCTCAATATCGGCTTCCATTGCACTGGGGTCGTGTGTGAAGTGTAGTGCGTGCGGTGATGTGAAGTCGTGTAGTGCGATGGTGGGATGAAGGAGAGTAGTGTAGGACTAACACTCAAGCCAACTCTGCAACCAAAGAAGAACAGGAACCTATCCGGCGGTCTTCTTGTAAATCGATTCGATTCGAGTAGAGAGTCAGAGGGTACGCTCGAGCCTGCTTATCCGCTTGCTTATCCCCTCGAAGAGATGGACGTCGGGTGTTTTGTGTCGATAGATGAGCTTCAGCTTAGATCGTTCTTGAAGAAGATTTGAACCGCTACTTATGAGCTCAGGCACAGAAGGTGGGCGAAAAGAGGACCAAGGTCAAGCAAGGCTCGTCTTCCTCAGAAAATCGGCAGAGTGGCCGGTCAGGTCGCAGCCCATACGTCCGCGTGACCGGAGTTGAAGGGCTGAGTCGGGGAAATAACCGGATTTCTGGGGACGACTCAGCGCCGGAGAAGAAGAGGTTCGCTGGCGGGCGGCAAGATGGCGAAATCCAGCTGGAATGGGCCTGTGGGTGGGTCTTCATCTTGCCCCATTGACGATAAACTTGATCTGGTGGATCGCTGGTTGTGGGATTGAGCTCAAGGCCAACCAAAGGCCTGAATGGGACCTGAACAGCCTCAACATATTCCTCCTGGCTTTTCAACACAACTTCCACCTC
>CDFN01047977.1:0-12951 GCA_000826445.1 Acanthamoeba quina | reverse complement strand
GGGCCAGGTCGGCAAAGGACACGAAGTCAAGCACGACCACCCACACCTCCCACGGCAGATAGGTCTCCGCCCCTTCCTCAAGGTAGTCGTGGTCGTCGTATCCATCACCTTCCTGCTTTTCTTCTTCTTCCTTGGCTACCTCGACCGGAAGAGACTCCACCTTTGCCTTTGCCTCTTCTGGCTGAGCAGGCTCCCTCGTCGTGCCGCCGCCTCTCCGCTTTGTGTGCCTTTTCCGTGGCATGACCACTTCACTTCTCCTCCTGTCCGGTAACAATACAACACGCGCCGCTTCATCTCGTCTGGTGTTGTTGTTGGTGCTTGCCCCTTCGCTGAATCGTTTGCCAGAAAGAAAGAAAAAGAAGAAAATGAATGGAAGGTTCTGGTGGTTGGGTACCAAGTCAAAGCTCAAATTACGTAATTGGCCAAGTGCGCCTGGGTCAACTGGCCTCGTCGCCGGCGGGGGCAGGATTCGCAAAGTCGAGGACGACGAGCGTGTCCTCCGATGACCGGGAGTGGAGGCCTGCGAACAGCCACCGCTCGTCGTACTGATGGTGTGACGACAGAGGGATGGTGGTAGTGTGAGGTAGTAAGAAATGGCGGAAGTGGTAAGAAGAAGGGACACTACCTGGAATGAGAGAACGCCGGTCATGCTGCCGGAGTGGTCGCCGGCCACGTGTATGCTGTTGATGCGCTCGCCCTCCAGGTTCCATACCTCCACGATGTTGCCTTGACACCCACTGCCACACATAGAACGTCGATCAGCCAGACCCACCTCGCGTAGAGAGAAAGTGTGGGTGGGTGCATAGGTACGCGACAAGCTTGGTGTCGTCGTAGCGGAGAAACCGAATGGAATCGGCCGCCTTGAAGGTTTGACGCAGCTCGAGCGTACGGAAGTCCCACAACCGTACTTCGTTCTCTCCGTTAGACACTATCTTCTCCTGCGCATGAGAACCAAAGGAAGTGAGCGCTGCGCAGCGCAGGTTGCGTTGGGCTAAGAGGCACCTCGTCGAACTGGCAAGCCCAGCCATTGGCGGAGTCGGTCTGCAGATGTGCCACTTCTTGGCGTTGGCGCAGGTCCCATACCCCTGTTCATCACACCACCACAACGGCGCACAGGTCGGCTTGGCCAAGGAAAGCCAACGTGGCGGGAAAGGGCACATACGCACGCTCGAGTCATCCCCAGTGGACACTAGAGTGGTTAATGTGGCGGAAAAGCGTGTGAGCTCTACATCGCTGAACGTCATTGGTGCGAAGGGCGGGGAAGATGGGACAAGAGATACCAACTGTGTTTCCCCGGAATCGGAGATAGCGTACATCACGCGTGTGGCCAGTGAGTGTGTCCGTATTGGTACGCGTTTCCATATCCTGCATTCACGAAGTGATGAGTCGAGTGGAAGCAATAAAGCTTTGAACTGGATGTGCATACCCAGATCTTTATCGAATGATCCCGTGAGCCACTGATCAGCGTGTTTCCTTCGTATTGGAGTGTCCTGTGTACATCCAGTCAACTATCGGCACTTCGTGGCTTTCCACGCACGCATGCACACACGCACGCACGCACAACGCACATATAACAGCACACTACATTCATACCAGATGATGTTGTCGTGCGCTTCAAAATCCGATAAGATACGGTCTGGGCTTGAGAGCCGCCGAAACTGCAGGGATCGGTCGGCTGAATGTACCAGCAGGTCGCTCTTCCGCTCGAACTGAAGCGCCAGCACCTCCCGTATGGCGACGGTACACCGGTGATAGGGAAGGACCTGCGGATCGTCCTCAGTGCCGTTGGAGACAAAGTCATCCGCGAGCAGCTTCTTCGTGTCCCAGAAGCTGATGGCCATCTGCAGCCTGCACCACAGTACGACATCGGGCAGGTGTCAAGTTGGCGCAGGCTGGGCCAAGAGGCACACGAGAAGATGGAGACGTACCCGAAATCAGAGCAGGTCACGCAAAGGTCGTCGTCGTACTGCAGTTGGGTGGTGGGTGGTTAGGGCGTGCACAGTGCAGCTCGTTGGGGGCGGGTATGCGTACCTGGAGGGCTCGCAGAAGGGTCTGGTGGGCGTTGAAGGACCGTATGCGAGGCTGCTTGCCCCAGTTCTTCTCCAGCGTGTGCCGTCGCTCGAACACCTCACGCCACGACGCTTCCATGTCGCCCTTCCATTTCCCCCTGCAGGTGATGAACAAACATCATTTGAATAATCAATCCACCTCACCATTTCGCGAATCACTTCAGTTGGGCGGCAGGGCAAACCATCTCGAGTTGTCAGTGGAGGGGTAGCGTTGCCGTAGATGGTGGAGCCACAAGCTGTCGGTGTGTGCGACTTGGCGCCAGCTTTGGCTCACCCTGGCCACCTGGGCCAGCTCCTGCACCTCCAGTTGGGCAAACACCCCGCACTGCACCTCGGCCGGCATGTCGTCGAACCCCAGCCCCTCCCCCTTCTGCTGGTGGCCCTCTCCCGTGGCACCCGCTCTCTTGTTCTCATCTTCCATCTTTGCTTTTTAAAAAAAAACACAATTCTAAAATGGCAGCACAGCTCAACAAGGCACACGTTTGAAGTAGTGGAGTCTTGAGGTGACTAGACGTGCAGCTTGAAGCAGCCGAGCGGGAGATCGAAGATGGTGATGCCGGCGACCTCGGCGGCGATGTCGGCGCAGCCGGAAAGGTCTTCGGTGGCGCTGTTCCAGACGACATTGCTCCAGTTCAGGCAGATGCTCACTCCGAACTGGTGGTGTTGGCCAAGGAGGGAAGAAGTGGTCAGGCACAGCAGGAACAGCACTCGCTTGTGTTCACCTGACCGTGATGAACGCACCTGAATGGGGACGCAAACGTCGGCCAGATCGTAGACGGAGAAGGTGTCCTTGAACAGCACGGCGCCGTCGATGATGAGCGTCACGGTGGCGTTCAGGCTCTTGGGGTCCACCACGAGCGAGGCGCACACCGAGTCGTTAATGTGGACCTTGCCTGTACCAACGGTGCAGCACCAAACAAGGACCAAAAAAATTAATTAATACGAAAACGGAATTAGTATTTTATTTTTTCTTAATATCATGATATTAATGAAAATGGCACATTTATTTTCAGTAGTGTTAATATATCAGATAATAATAATTAAGGGAGGGGGACAGGGACCTTCAAAGGGAATCGTGACGGTGAAGTCGAGCTGGTCGCAGCAGTTGAAGGTGTAGCCCGTGGTATTGCACTGGGGCGGGTTCCACTTGTTGGCCTCCGGTCGCTGATCGTCGGCGATAAACTTGGCCGGGAACGCCGCAGCGGCCACAGCCACGAACACCAGCACCAACGCGACCTAATAATATTGTTAAAAATAAGTCTAAAGATGAGGCCAAAGATCTTGGAAGGGAAGAGACGCACGACGCAGATCTTCATCTTCGGAAGTTGTTGTAAGTTGTGGTACTTTTGCGAAGTGTTGGGACAAACGGCCTTTGTCTAGCCAGTTATTCAAAGCAGCCTTTTCCATATAAATCAGATCGCTGCCAATCATTAAAAACGTCGACAAGTTAATAATGGAAAGTGTGCGAACAGGCGCTGTGGTTAGTCGACGTTTCGCTTCGGGGCAGGGCACTCCTGGCGGATGGTGGTCAACAGCTGCATAACCGCAGCCAAGAGCTGCCCGCACTTTTGTCGCAGAAGTGCCTGGGCTGTCTCGGTCATGGGGTCGTCACGGCATTCGCGGAACGCTTCGCTGGCCTTGACCACCACCGCGCACTCGAGCACTAGCAGCCTCTGCCGTCGCCGTTGGACGGCCTCGATGTCGGTCGACCCGCCGTTGTCCGCGCAGGCCACGGCGCGCGCGGCCTGGATCAGCACGAGGAGGTGGCGGTCGGCTAAGGCGGCCCACTGCGCGCTCTGGACGGCATCGCCGTCCGTGGCACGCTTGAGGGTACCCACTAGCTCCGTGAACACGGGGAGGCCCAGGGCGAGGGTGTCCCTGGCCGCGGCCGATGAGGCCGGCGTGGATTCACCTAGCGGCTTTCGGACCTCGGCCAGGAGGTGCTGGGTCTCGGGGCCGCACTGACGCTCCAGGTTCGCGAAGAGGGTCTTCGTGTGTTGCTCGTCGGCTGGCGGTGCGTCGTCGCTCCCGCTTTCGCTTTTCTTTCTTTCGGAGGCTCGCCCTGGGGATTTGCTGTCGCCCAGGCCATGAAGCCATGCAGCGAGCTGTTTCACGGCCGCCAGCATGATTCTCGCCGCTGTCAGGAACGCTTTCCGGTCGCCTCCCTCGTCCTCGCGCGATTCCACGTCATCCGCGTCCTCCTCGAGGCCGGCCTGACCCACCGCGAGCGCCTCCTTGGCCAGCGCCTTACGCTTGATGTGCTGAAGCAGGGTCATCCCGTTGCGCGTGAACTCCTTCACCGACAGCCGAAGGTCGTTTCGCACTCGCTTCGCCTCGTCGTCATCTTCATCGCCGACTGCGCTTGCTTCGGGCAGCTCCTGCTCCCGCCTCGCTATTGGCCGACGGTCGGCGTCGCACAGGCGCATGCACAGCGATATGACCTTGAACAGCACCGTGCCAAACTCGACGTAGGAAATGTCCGCGAACGGCTGCATCACCACCAGCGCGATGTTCTCGATCCCCTCCTCTACCGCTGGGACCGACGGACCCTCGCCTGGCTCCTGGCATGAGTCCGTGTCCGCCTCCGCCGTGAGACTCTTCTGCTCGTCGGCCTGCGGCTGATTCATGCGCTCGTCGGAGTTGGACTTGGCCCTCTCCTCCCTTTGCTCTTCGCTTTCGTCTTGAATCGCGATCTGCTCCTCCATCCACCCGAGAATGTCGAATTCCCTCGAGTGCTCCTTCTCGGCCGTCGCAGTCATCTCGCCCGACCCGCCGCCGCCGGCATCAACGTTCCTGGCATTCCGCGCGTCGAGCTGCATGGCGGGCTTGATGATCAGAGACTGGTTGGACGAGTACTTGTCTTCGGGGAGCCACTGGATGCGATCCTTGTGCGTCGTGGGCACCGCGGGCATATCGCCTTCGCTGATCGACCGCTTCACTTCCAGCTGTTGCTGTTGCTGGGCCTCCTTCTTCTCCCTCCGCTTGCGGTCGAACGAAAACGTGGCTCCGAGCCGGAAGAGCTGGTCCTTCACCTTCATCCCTCCCGTCGACGCCGTCTTGCCCGGCTCCTCGTTGCTGCTCTTCTTTTCCTTCTCTTTCTTCTTTCGCTTGTCCTCCAGCGGGTCCACCAGCACCACCCGCTCTGCGCCATCCCCTTTCGTCCGCGTTTTCTGCGTCTTTTCCATGATCGCGTCGGCCGTGTGCAGCTTCCGCACTCCGTCGTCGCCGTCGCGGTGGTGCTTGACCTCGTCGCGTGTCCTGCTGCTGCCGGGCTTCGTCCGCCAGCTGTCGCCTCGGGCCAGTTTCAAGAGACCCGACTTGAGCAGCGTGCCCTTGGCCGCGTTGGTGCTGCTGCTCTTCGCGGCCATGGCCTGGCTGTCGGATGCGGCGTGGGCCGAGGCCGCCGAGGCCAGGCGCGGAGAGAGCGGCAGTCCCGAGGGTGAAGGTGGTACTACTGGCGACGTAGTTGGAGCTTCGTTCTCAGCGCCCTGGTCGTTGTCGCCTTGCTGGATGAGCCGCAGGACTTCATCCGTCACCTTGATCAACTACACGCCGCGAAAGAGTCAGTCCACTGCTCATCCCTACGATGCGGCCTGGAGTGGGTGGGCGCTTACCTTGTCGTCGGCATCGAGGGCACCAGCGTTTCTCTGGATGATGTTGTCGATGCGGCGCTTGTACTGCATGAGCTCGCCATCCGTCTCCGAGAGCTGCTTGTTTGCCCTGTCGCCCGCCTCGGACAAATCCCACACGCAGACCACTCCTGCGCGCCCATGAGATGAATGAAGCTTAGCTCCAGCCGCCAGGGACGAATTGATCGATCATGGTGGTTGAGTGTACCGTCTTGACCAGCGCTGTAGAGCAGCCGCCGCTGCTCGTCGATGGTGATGGAGGTGACGCCTTCCGTGTGGCACTTGTAGACGGCCAACTCGAGCCCCTTCTTGAAGTTCCACCGGCGGATGGTGCCGTCGCCCGACGCGGTGAACAGTTCGCGCTGGCTCTTGAAGAGGACCATGCAGCGGATGGCCCGCGTGTGGCCCTCCAACACCCGAATCACCTTTCCCGTCTGCCAACAGGAGATATTAGGGACCACTCGAATGAATGGAAAGCGAAGAGCAAAGGGCGAAGGGAAGGAGAGACGCATACTCGCGTGTTGTACAGCCGCAGTGCAAAGTCGTCGCAGATGACGAACAGCACCCCGCCGGCTACGAAGAACTTCTTGGTGTTGAGGTTGTTGGTCGCGGTCTCGAAGACCTGCGTGCACTCGAACGTCTGAACGCGAATGAAGAAGGTCAGCCATCTACCCAGCTCGGCTGCATGTTTGTAGGGCGCCGACCTCGATGTTCCAGGATCGAATTGTTTGATCGCGCGAACACGAGTAAAGTTCTCCGCCGTGCACGATCACGCCATAGACCCAGTCGGTGTGGCCAACGTATTCGCCAACCCGCTCGCCGCTCTGTCCGATCGGTCAGCCATTTGGACCCAATGGCCTGGCGGGCAGAGGCTCACTACGCACCAGGAGAGACCAAGCACGGACGGCCTGAGTCGGCGACGCTGTGAAGAGCAGCTTCCGCTCGGTGCAGATGGCCACGGATGTCACTGCGTCATCGTCTCGATAAACGCGCAGCTCCTGACATTCAACGCATAAGTCAGCTAAGCCCAAGCCAGAGGCGGCGGTGCCAGCAGCGCAGTGGTCGGCTCGCACCGTGGGCATGACGATGCCAGACGAGGACTTGGCCTTGACTGGCTCAGCGGCCTCTGAGCTTCGGAACAGCTCGCCCCACAGCTTCAGCGCTTCCTCGACCTGTGGGGTGTAAAGCCCTTTTTTAGGTCCAAAGCCGGCAGGCCAGCTGAGCGCTCGGGGTCAAATTCTGGGCTAAAGCTTACCGTTTCTTCCCTGTTGGCAGGTCCCTGCCTGGCCGATCTTTGGCTTCGTGCAGTGGTAAAGCCCTGCGTCGTCCATCGGACCACGTTCCAGCATCTGTTTTACCGCCACTCCGCGTTAGCTGGAATCACTGAACTGGATTTGAGAGGGAAGGCCCTGCCTGCAGGTGTGGTCGGTGGCGGCACTATAGAGCATCTTGTCGTGGACAAAGAGCGAAGTGATCCATTTCTGATGGCCCTTGAAGATGTGCGTCACCTTTCGCAGCTGAGGTGAACAAGGTTGGATGAGTACGTGAACACTGTTGAAAAGATGTGATTCAAGACGTCACTGCGCACCTTGGTGCTCCAAGCCACGATGACATCGCGTTCGTTGGAGGAGACCGTCGTTCGATTGGCGTAGTAAAGCATGTGGTCGAAGACGGCAATGCGTCGGGCCACTGCATCGATCGAGTACATGTGCTCCCGACTCTGCGCCACGTCACACACATGTGTTGGTACACCATCGCAACTACTACGCATCATTATGCGCATACCTCAGTGTCGTAGAGGTGGATTCTGTCCTGTGACAGCACACACAGCACTCCGCCGTCCAGCTCCAAGTGCAGCAATTGCTTGTCACTGCAAACACATTGTTAATGCAAGGTTCCAACTGTGTTGCACAGTAATCTGGCACCGATGTGTTTGTTTACCTGACGTGAAATGAATGGATGGGGTCAGCGAAGACCGGCGTAACCACCGATGATGACACGGTGGCGGTCTCCCCGCTGCCCTCGCTGCCCAGCGGCTTGGGTGGTCGGAGTTTGTGTCGAAACGACTGTCGCAGCGCTTGTTGTGTCCTGGAGAAACTGCCTCGACGAACCCGTACCTTGCGCTCCTCGCCGTCTTGATCGTTTCCCGCTGCTGCCGTTTCTTCGGCTCCGCTGGCGCTAACGCCCGGCTCGCTGATGCCTTCAACGATTCGCACCTCTTTCGCTTTCGCTCTTTGACTCCGACCATCGCTGTCGCTTTCGTTCTTTGTGGTGTCGTTCCTGTCGTCGCTGGCGCGGCGCACGCGCGGCGAGGGCAGCGGAGAGAGGCCGCCCAGCAGCCGGAGGCTCAACGCCGGCGCGCGCACGGCCTGGCCCGACGACGCGGGCGTCGGCGGCGGCGATGTCGCAGTTGACGACGCGAACAACACGGAGGGCGCCGAGGTGGTCGACGCCGAGCTCAACAGGGTGTATTGACGCCGTCGCCCTTCTAGGGTGGATTCATCTTTCTTTCTGAGGGGCGATGAAGGCAACGAGAACGAAGTAGACGATGGAGGGGAAGAAGGCGACGGAGAAGATGGTGAAGATGGTGAAGATGGGAGGGCCGGGAGGCGGAGGGAATGAGAACCAGAGCAAGACAGGAGGTCCTGCTTGTAGGTGGCGCCCTCACCTCCGTGGACCAGCGTGGAGCGCAGGAGCGGCAGCAGCGGGTTGAGGTGAAGCCTGGTATCGTCCTTTTTCTGTTCGGTCATCACCACCGACACCTCGCCCCCTCACCTTCTTGTTTTCTGTTGGGAGGAAGACAAAAAAATTGGTTGTGTTGTTGGTTCGGGTTGATCCCACCATGATTGAAATGATGTCGCATTAATTTCGCTAATTCGAACTAGAATGCAAAGAATGCCAAACATTTGTAGCCAATAGGGTGCAACTGGCTCTGCTGAGATCACTGGCTGGGCGAGAGGATCAGGACTCCTCGACGGCCTGAATGGCGGTGAACTGGTGGTGGACGGTGGTGAGGAGTTGGCCGACGGTGGAGAGCAGGTCGGCCAGCCGCAGCCGCAGGTTCTGGCGCACTTCGTGTGCGGTGGCTTGGTAGGCCTCGGCCAGGTCCTCGTGGTGTTGCTGGGCCGCAGCCGCTGCGATCTGCATCAGACCCGCCATCCCACGAGCGTGGCGCACCGCCTCACCCATGAGGCTCACCACTGAGCACTCGAGCGCCAGCAGTCGTCGCCGCGTCGTCGTCCCCTGCGAGAGCGTGCACTTAGCCACGCCGCGCGATGAGCGGAGGAGAACCAGGACGAGTTCGGCCAATTCATGCCACGACGGCACGGCGCCAGTCTGGCAGGCCTCGCGCAGCACGTCCACCAGCCGGCGGAGGTTGTGGCCCTGGTGGAGCACCTTGTCGGCCGCCGGGGCGTCGACCAGCGGTCGCCTGACCTCTTCGGCCAGATGGGGGACCTCCTGAGTCGCTACCTCGCCCAGCAGCCCGATGATGATGTGGTCATCCATGAGTTCGGTCACCGCTTGACGCTCGTTGAACTGTGGTGTTGGTTCGGTCGTCCTGGTGGCCTTATGGTCGATGTCGGCGTCATCGCCAAGGGCTCGAATTGCGGCTTCGAGCTGATCCAGGGCGTCGAGCTCGACCTCCGCCACGGCTTGGCCACGACCCTCGGCCAGTGATCCAAGGTGGACATCGCTCTCTAGGCCCACTTGACGACGGCCGACGACTGGGGCTGCAGCGGGAAGAGTCAGGCCCTGTCGCCAGGCTGTGAACCGCTTGAGCGCGTTGATGACACTGCGCAGAATGAAGAGGAAGGTGCGTCGCCGTTCCTCATCGACACCATCTTGCTTCGTGGGGACGTCCGCGCTCTGCCTCCGCTCTTCGTCTTCCCTCCACGCCCTCCGCTGCTTGAAGATCTCTAGCAGCGACATTCCCACGCTCAGCATCTGCTTTGCCGATTGCATGAGCTCCAACAGCAACGCGGCGCCGTCCTCCTCCCGTCTCGGGTCGTGGCCGGCTTCACTCTCGGACGGGTCGGCTGGGTTGATGTCGCAGCTGCGGGAGGCCAGATGGCAGAAGCTGACAATGAGCCGCAGAGACTTGTGAACCATCGCGCCAAAGTGGACGTAGGAAATGTCCCGGAAGTCCTGCACGGAGATGACGGTCAGGGCGCTCACTTCGTCGATGAGCTCCTCCTGGATATCCTCCACTGCTTGCTGCTCGAGCTCCCCCGACGAGGAGCCCTCGGCGGGCGGCTTCTGTACTTCGTTTTCGCTCTTATTGTCGTATTCGTTCCTTGGGTCCGCCGTGCCCAGCTTCGCCACCGAATGGATTCGGTACGTGTGTTCCTTCATCCTCGGTCCCGTGGTACTACTGGCCTCCTCTCTGTTGCGCTTCCTTTCCTGTTATCTTTCGGAACGGCGCCCATTTTCTTCGCGCCGTCATCCTCTGCGAGCCGCCGTGTCGGGTCGATAAAAATCGCCGCTGGTCTCGGTCGTGCGATGCCGCGCCGTACGGCGGCCGACTGCAGTACCCACCGCTTTCGATCCTCCTTTATTTCCTTTTATTTTTATCTCGACCGGTCGAGATAAAAAATAAAAGGAAATAAAAAAAAAGGAAACTTGCAATTGTTAATTGCAAGGGCCGGCGAAGTGTGGTACGCATCTGCTCCCTTCGGCCACCTTCGTGCGACCGACTCCTGCTTCCAGATTATTTCATTCTTCATGGGTGATTTTTCCGGATTTCGATCTACTCCGAAGCCCTCACAATGCCTTTGGGGGGGGGATGGTGGTAGGGAAGAGAATGGCTGACGCAGGCGACGCTACGCTCTCGGACCGGCTCAACCCAACCCACCCGGCCTACGATGCCGACCTCAAGCGGCGGTGGGGCACCATGCCCAAGGCCGAGCGCAAGGCCATCGTCGAGGCCGACCGCCAGGCCATCGCCGCGCGCCACGCCTCCGTGGAGGACATCCGCCACCCGTTCGCCACCGACGAGGAGGACCACTGCGAGACCGGCGCCGAGTGCTTCGCCGACATTGCCCCGCTCCTCGCCCAGTACGCCGCCTGCCTCCGACGACCCCAATCCACCACCCAGACCAGCGCTGCTGATGAAGAAGACGAAGACGACGACGATGAAGATGATGACGATGAAGAAGAGAGTGAAGAAGAAGAAGAAGAAGTGGATGATAAAGAAGCGCGAGCGTCGCTGAAGATCTACGATCCGTACTACTGCACGGGCGCGGTGGTGCGACACCTGGGCAAGCTGGGCTTTGCCGACGTGTACAACCGGTGCGAAGACTTCTACGCCGCGGCCGCGGCCGGCCGCACGCCAGCCTTCGACGTGCTGCTCACCAACCCGGCCTACTCGGGCGACCACATCCCGCGGCTGCTCGACTTTGTGGCGCGCGAGGCGCTGGCCAAGGACCGCGCCTTTGCGCTGCTCATGCCGGCCTATGTGTGCGGCAAGGACTACTACGCGCGCGCGATCGAGCGCCACCCGCGGCTGGGCGAGATGGCCTTTCTGTGCCCGCGCAAGCGTTACGTCTACTGGACCCCGGCCGGCCTGCGCTCCAAGCGGCAGGCCCACTCGTCGGCCCTGGGCAACCGCACGTCGCCCTTCGTCACCTTCTGGTACTTCCACTTCGGCCGGCACCACCAGCGCGTCGTGCAGTGGTGGCAAGCCCAGGTCCAGCAACAGCGCAAGGCCAGCAAGAACACGAAAACGAAAGCGAAGAAGAAAAACGAAAGCGAAAGCGAAGACGAAGAAGATGAGGAAGAAGAGGAGAAGGAAAAGGCGGGCGGTCTGCTGCCGGACTGCGTGCTGGCGCGTGACGTCAATTCGCTGCCGAAGGGCGTACGACCAGAGGCGGGAAGGTCTGGGTCTGGCGGACCGCCGCTGGGCGGCCAGAAGCGACGCTTCGAGGAGGCGATCGGCAGCGGCGGGAGAGGCGGGCGCGGAGGCCGTGGAGGCCGCGGTGGTGGTCGCGGCGGTCGCGGCGGCGATGGAAGGGGCGGCAGCTGGCGCGGTGGTGGTCGCGGCGGCGGTGATCGCGGAGGGCGTGGCGGCGGCGGGCGTGGTCGTGGCGCCCCTTCGGGCGATGGTGGAAAGCGATTCAAGTCCCACCACCCGCAGCCCCCCAGTGGAGGCGGCGCCACGATGCGAGGCGCCTCGCAAGGACGACACACCCGTTTCGACTGACCCGACCCCACCCCCCTTGGGGCGATTCGGCCAGGCCGAAAAGTTTTGCGTGAGCAGACATTCACGGAAATGACAAAATAAATCCCATAAAAGGGAAATGTGCAAACCAAAAAAAACAAAAAAACCAAGAACAAAAAGGAATGCGCGTGAAGACGGTGGTCAAGGGTAAGAGGACGGCGGGAACGGTGCACTACTGCCCGAAATGCGCCCATGAGCAGGCGCCTATGGGCGAGATCGATATCTTCCCCTCTCAAGGTACCCCATATTTGTGGGTATAATTATTGATTTTTATCATTGTTATTTATTTTCTTGTTTTTTCGTATTTTGTAGGCACGGCAGGTGGGATCACGGTGTCGCTGAACAAGCGCGGACGATGGGACTTGCTGAAGAACCTGAAGAGCCTCAAGCAAAACAAGGGCGACGGCAAGGCGAAGAAGGACCCGCGCGACAAGGCGCCGCAGTACTTCGACACGCCCAAGGGCACCTCCGCCTGTTCGGGAGGACCCGACCCCGAGCCACGCGACAAGCGACCGGCCTTCCTCCACAAAATCCGTACCAGTCCCGCCTCCATGTGACTTCGACGTTCGTGTGAGGCTTCATCTTCATCCGTCACTCACGCGTTCTCGATCATGACCTAGGGCCGAGCATGGTGGAGCTGAGCCGTGACGAGGTGATGGAGGTGCTGCCCGAGAGCGACTGGGCGTACCTGGCCGACGAGCGTGGCAAGGTGGCCGAGCGGTGGCTGTGTTTCTTCACCAAGCAGCCACACAGCGCCGAAGGCTACAGCGACGTCGCGGCCTGGGACTACATGGGAGCCATGAGCGAGGAGGACAAGCAGAGCTGTGGCACGTCCACCAGTTGCTCTCGCCCGCGAGAAGGTCAATCAACGTCTGACCAATGCGGTTCCCCTCGTGCGATGGCCAGGTGTGCTGGTGGTGCGGCAGGACAACGCCGAGAAGAAGGGCTCGCTGTTCCAGTGCCCGGACCACGGCACCAACACGGAGCGCAACTTGCGACCCTTGGCCAAGGCGCGGGGCAAGAGCAAGGGCGCCAC
>CDFN01047973.1:0-11289 GCA_000826445.1 Acanthamoeba quina | reverse complement strand
CACACATGTTGCGTGAAGGTGGCAAAGTACAACTTGATAAGTAATAATAAGCACGAATTTATGTTCACCATAGAATTATAATAATTTGTATTTTACTTTTTTTTTAACAGGTGGAGTATCCGCTGTATTGGGTGAACGTGCTGCGCGGTCGCGTCACCAAGCGGATGCTGACCTCACTGAGCGCGGCGCTCACCAGCCAAGATGACCGCTTCGTGCGGCGGTTCATCCGAATGCACGGCATCGCCTCTCTGTTCGAAGTCCACGAGAACCTCTTCTGGCGGTACTCTATGTGTACACATGATTGCCCTCTTCCTATGCGTCGAGCTGAAGCCATATTCACCCCTACATAGGTGCTTCTACGCCAAGACCGGGTCGGCCGCCGTCAACATCTCGCTCAACATCGAGATGATGCAGGAGTGCGGCCGCTGCGTCGAGATCATTCTCGGTCGATCGGTGCGCTGCTGGCATCTGATGTCGCGCTGCATTCCGTTCAACGGCTGATTGTCAACTTCAACTTCATCGCAGGGCGGCATGCGGGCCTTCATGAAGGGCAGCAAGAACGTGATGACGGCCCACGTTGAACAGCTGATCGTGACGCTCGGCAGCGAGGACCAGGAGGTGCGCCGGTCGGCCCTGGCCTGCCTTCGCTGCGTGCTCAGCCACATCCAGTCCCTAGACGAGAAACTGGCACTCAAGCGCCAGCGCACAGCGGCCAAGCGCCCCCAGCAGGCCAAGAATGGCATCAGCATGACCGAGAATGCGACGGGCAAGAAGGAGGAGAAGGAAAAGACAAAGAAGAAGGTCCGGGCGAAGATCGAGATCAGGGCCAGGGAGATCGCCCAGATCGTGTGCGAGGCGCTTGTGTCCCTGCAGATCCTGCTCGAGGAGGTGAGCCTCTTGAGCGCGATCGTCCGCGTCATCAAAGAGGTGCGGGTGTTGTGTCGTATGCGCGGCCGAATGGAGAAAGCTAACGTTGGAGGCCGCCATTCATGGAGAAAGCTAACGTTGGCTGTGTGGCATGCAGGCCAAAGGCGAAACTGGGGTCGAGGTCCAAACGAATGGACTGTTCTTGATCAACTTCGAGCTGGCCTTCGCGGAGAATCGCCAGGAGAGGAACAGACGAAGAATTGGGCTCATCATGGCCGGCGTGGAGCAAGTCATCGAATCGATCGAGCAACAGGTATGCGTCCCTAGCCACTTTACTCGTTTCCTTCGCTAACGAACGGCACCGCACATACCACGCACATCGCACACATCGCCTGCAACCAGAAAGGAGAAGCAGAGCAGCCTCTGCTTGAAGAAGAGATACGACGATGGCGAGAAGGAGGGTCGGCGACGTCGGAACCAGAGGGCGAGTTCGAGGAGCGACCGAACAACGAGGAGGCGGCGGTGACGCAGAGGAAAGAGAAAGCGAAGAAAGAGAAAACAAAGACGAAGAACGAAAAGAAGAAAGACGGGCGCAAGAAGGAAAAGAGGATGAACAGCCACCTGGGCGACAGCATGTACACACCGACGGAAGTCGTCGCCGACGATGACAGGACACATGTTGTCGACGTCTACTCTCTCGTCGACGTGGACCAAGCATCGGTGTCGGAGGACTCGCACAGCGGGCGCAGCGCGGAGCTCAGCGATGACTCCGCAAGCGACACGGACAAGGAGGACCAGGAACCCAACACACAGCTGCGTGATGTGCGAGAATCGGACATATACGGACTCACGACCGCGGCGGCGACCACGGCATCGGCCTACGTTGAAGTAGAGAAGAACGGCGGCAATCCACCGATGACCAGTGGAACGAATAACGCCGAGGGCGTCGTTCTGAACTCCTATTACGTCGAGGTCAACGAAGACGACGAAGGTTGCGATGACGAAGCCCTGCCGCTAAAGAGCGAAGCCAAGAGCGAAACGAGGAATGAATGCGAAGGTCCCGTCGTCGGGAGGTACGCCGGAGCCGGAGAGGCTCAGAGAACCGAAATCGAGGTCTATGAGCAGAGCGATGACGGAGGATCGAGCAACTACCAGGAAATGGACTTCGCGCCCGTCCCGATGCTGCAGCCGGCCAAGACGAAAGGGAAGGCGAAACAAAAGAAAACGAAGAAGACCAAGTCGCCCAAGTCTTCACCCCGACCTTCGCCACTGCCCTTTGCGTTTTCTTCTTCACCTGCGCCATCGTCACCATCGACACCTTCCGCGATTCCAGTGCCACCGCCACCTCCGCCGCCGTTGACGCTCATCGCCCTCAGTGCTTCCTCGCACAGCTCTGGTCGCAGAGCCGCTATCCAGGAGAGCGTCGACGACGGCGACATCTACCACTACATGAAGAAGCAACAGCAAACCAAGGGCTCCATGATCGTTCGGCCGCAGGACAGGCAGAGCTACCTGCAGGACCAACGCTCCCTACAAACCCAACACGGTACCACCGCCTTTGCAGTAATCTTTTTGAATGCTGGCGCGGGCAATGATTTAAACATTAATATTTTAATTGGTGGCTGCAGACCTGCGAGCGCTAGCCCAGCCGATCAAGAAGGGCGAGTTGTTTATGTGGAGCGTGCGCGTTAAAGTGGACCCGAAGACGGGCATCCCCACGCCCCAGACGGTGTTCGATTCGGTAAACATCAGCGTAGACGAGAACCAAGTCACCATCTCCGACAAGGTTCGCTCCATGCACTGCTGCAGGCGCGTTTGCCGTCACTCACCACTCCCGCCCGCCTGCCCTCCAGATCTTGGATACCTACAGCGCGCAAAGCCTGGCCAAGATCAACAAAGTGTCGGAACACTTTCAGTCCTTTGCGGATGACGACATGGTACGCCCGCCCAGCATGGTTGGCCCAGCAGTCGCGACTGTTGGTGGCTGCTGACTCTGGCGATTGTGAATGCAGAAACAGAAATTGAACGACTACTACCATGCAGCGCCCATCTCGATGGCCATCGAGCTGACGGACATCGTGCGTGTTCGCGAGTTCCGTGCCAACCGCGGTGTCGGCTGGGAGGGCAAGTTCGGCTTCACGATCAAATACAAGTAAAGCCCACCACCCACCGCGCGCCGCGCACCGCGCACATGCAACTCTCTCTCACACAATTTGTGTTCTGGTGCAGAGCGAACAAGGACAAGAAGCCCGAAATGGTGAGTCTAGCCAGCAACTCCTACGAGGACCAGCAATGGTGGATACGCGCCATCATCATCAACCGAGGTGCGCGATGCCCTTCTCTCCCCCTCTCTCCCTCTCATTCAACTCATGCGATGTCATGTGTATGGTCTTCTAGGAATGTCCAGAGATTGGAATGAGGAATTCCAGATGGTTATGAAGTCGCACCGCGAAGAATTGCTCACGCCGCGAGGTCGATTCGTCGACGTCGGCGAGCTGGCACGGCAGGACCACTTTGTCTCCGCACCTTTCAACCCCATCCTCCTCGCCGGCAAGAGCAAGGCAAGGGCTTTCGACCACATAGACCCCCCCAACATTGTCTCGTTTTGTTCTAAACATCTTCGTTCTTTGTTGCGAGAGCAGCCCTCGGTCAAGATCGGGGACCTGGTGCACCAATTCACGGTCATTGCCGAAGTGCTGGCGCAGATCATCGTCGACGAGCTCCCGCAGCCGGATTCTAAGAAGCTCATACCGCCAGTCAACCTCGGCGGAGTCGCGGGCGGGGCCAAGTACATCTCGCACGGCATCCTCTTCAAGTTCGCCATCGACTCGGCGCAGCTCTACGGCGGCGACGAGTTCGCCATGAAGGCGACACAGCACGAGATCAAGGGCCTCACGGCCTACATCAACTACTCGCTCAACTCGCGCTTCCCCAACACCCTCCACTTCCCCTTGATGACCGTCATCGGTACGAGCTTTTTTCACACCACTCTGGCTCAACCAGTTATTCATATGTGCGTGTTGCGGACTGTTCATAGACTATAAGGGCTATCGACTCAGTGCCACGTCCATTCTGCCTGTGGGATCCAACACTGTGCGTTCCTCCATGAATTACCAAGAAACTGTTTAGTCAGACTTGCTGACGACCTCCAATTAAATCAACAGATCGTGTACGGCTCGGCGGACGGGGGCAAGACGTTGCACAACAAGTACAAGGAGATGAACGCGCTCATGAAGAAGGCCGGCCGCGCGCTTAACATCAAATCCCACTACATCGTTCCCGTCGTGCCGCCAGAGCTGCTCAAGACCGCACGCCGGGTACCCATCTGCGGGCCTGGCGATATCGGTGCGTGCCCAACCCCTTCCCTCCCACCTGCTTGTCTTGGCTCACGCCTCATCGGCAGAGGGCCACCGCGGGAAGGACAACCGATTCTACGTGCTGGACACGGCCCGCGTATTTCCTCCCACGACGCCCACGCCGGGCGTGCGTGGTGGTTTCCTCTTCCAGCTGTTCCGCCCCGAATTCGTTCGGGGTTATCACCTCCCGCTATGCTCCGACGCCTTCTCTCGGTATGCCTTGTGTCGTGTCGTGTATCGTGTCGTGTTGCCTGACACAGGTTTCGTTGTGACGTCACTGCAGGTGGGGACACGACCCGATGAACACGGACGTCTTGCGGGGCCACAACGCGGAAGTGCGGGAAGCCACAAAGCACCTGCTCGACATTGCTATCCCTCGGTTTGCTCGCCGACTCGACCGATTCTTCAGACTCGTCTACGCGCCACTGACTGAACAGCGGTATCTCTTTACCACCTCAGCCTGGCCGACATCAATTGCGCGACCTGACAAACCAGTGGTGCACCTCGTGTGCTGCGCAGAATGTGGCGGCTAGCGGCGGAGGACTCACGGCTGATTGTAATCGACATGCACCGCGCTGGGATCAACCTACGATGCCTCGGCCATCTGCGCAAGCACGTGACGGAGCCTACCCTCCGTCGATGGCTTCTGATGGGTACGCCTGCGATTGATTTTAATTCCGACCACCAAAAAAACTGAAGTTCCTCCTCTCCTGTTTCGAACTTTGCGCAGAGATGGTGTCGCGCGTGCTCAAGAACAAGCTCCGGGAGCTCATGCGGGCGGCGGTGCGGAGCGTGGGGGAGCGGGACACAAAGCGCGTTGTGGGCGCGTTCCTCCATCGGCTCCTGCACCATCCGCGCTTCTGGCGCCAGAGCCTGTCATCAGAGCACGCCGCTGCGTCCTCGCCCCTCGCGTCCGCCTCTTCCTCTTCCTCTTCCTCTCCGATTCCGTGTCCCGCGCTGCGTGAGGAACTGGACATCAAAAAGGCCCTGCTGACGCGCTACCCATGCTCCTTGACACCCGACGAGGTACGACAACTATGAAAGGCACGCGACACGATGCGGTGGCTAACTGTACGGTCATGCGTAGGAGGAGAAGGAATGGGACCTGAAACAGGCGATGAACCTGGGCGTGGTCTTCGGGCGCGTGACCGCCCTCGCCGGCCTCAAGTTCAGCGAGGAGTTCGAGGCCCGGCTCTGGCGCTGGGTAAACAGCAACGGCGAAGAGGAGGCCCCCTCCGTCGAGGCCACGCAAGACGCCGTGGTCCAAATCGCGCCCTCGGTCCAGCCCCAGCCATCGATTCCAGCTGCATTCTTATTACTGCTGAATTCATTCGCCTGACCCACATGCCACAGATTTCGCAGCTGCCGCTGGTCTCCCTCTTCAACGCCAAGAAGGCAGAGCGACACGCCGAGCGGTCATTTGCCAGCATCAAGAAGCACCAGGAGATCTACCTGAACCGCGTACGCTTCTGCTGGCGCGGGCGGGGGTGGTAAGGCGACACCCGTTTTTAACTCCGCTCGCTCAATCCAGGCGAGGGACGAGTACCTTGCCGGCCTGGCCATGAAATCGGACGACTGCGACATACTACTCAAGCTGGCCTCTGTTCTCGACCGGTTGGCCGAGGTCGTGAAGGAGCGCCTGCCCGAGTACAGACGGGAGGGCGAGGAGCAGGAGAGCGAAGCCGTGGTCCGCATCGAACGACTGCGCCGCTTGGCCGAACGCCAGTACCAGGTAATGCCCGCCTTCGCGAAGAATGGGGGCTCGATCCGGCTAACATGTCGACATTCCTCACTTGGTCTTCCAGGAAGCTCTGCGGATCGACTCAACGCAAGCCGACGTGCTGGCCGAATACGCCGCCTACTTGTCGCGAGACCCCGACCGTGCCCAAGAAGCTTTCGAGGTACACGTGTGTGTCGTGTCGATCTGGTGTCGCTGCTTGTGCCACACGAGTGCTGGAGCGTATTTTCGACCCAAGAGGAGTCTCACCAAGAGGGGCTGCGGGGGTATCAGTACTTTTCGTTAGCGGTGCAGGCCAATCCGTTCAACCAGGACCTTGAGAAGAAGCACAAGGCCTTCATCGAACAGCGCGTCCAGCAGCTCAATGCACGCCAGGAACAAGACAGCAACAGCGTCCCCGCGACCCGCGGAAGCGGCGGGAGTCTGGCTACGAGCGGCGGCGAGAAGTCGATGATGCGCCTTGTGCGGCGCTCGCGACGGCTGACCGTGGGGACGCTCAAGGGAGTGACCACCATCGGTGGCAAGGGACTCGCCAGCTCGTCTTCCCTGCTGCGCATGGACGACTCATCGGTTGCCGGAAGCGACGTCTTCATCTCCGCGCCGCAGCTCAAGCGAGACCAACCTCAATCGCAACACCAGCATCAACAAAAGCAAGAAGAGGGCGAAGAAGAAGACGAAGACCAGCAGACCGGCCTCAGGAACCAGCTGTCTCAGTCAGGCGGTGCGATAGGGAGCCAAGTGTCGCCCAGAGGCACCAGTGACGATTCGGATGAGGAGCGGCGCGGTGCGGCGTCGAGGACCTCGCCGAAGCGGCGGTCGCTTTCGTCATCGGCGAGCGGCTTGCTCAGTGGCTTGCGACCGTTCGCCGGCAAGGAGGAGAAGAAACGCAAAACCAAAAAGAAACAGAAACAGAAATCCTGAAAGAAATAAAGTATTCGGCCTCGGTGCACCGAGCGGAAAGACACGCAGCAAGGCCAACCCTGCGCCACAATCCTACGTAGTACTGGTACCAGACCTGCTGGGTGCCGCTCTTTTCCTTTGTTTTATGGAATTCAGTTTCAATTTTATTGATTTGGATCCTAATCATTAATCTTGTGTCTCCCGTTGCTTGGTATTCAAAGCATTTTAATCCAAATAAGCATGCTTGGAATAACGCCTTTAAACCAGCCGTCCCCACCAACCACAATCGGCGGTTGCGTCACCACGGGCATGTGTCTACGGAGCAGGATATTACGCAGCTGCTACGTCTCGCGATGCACGCTCGGTGGTGCGATCTCTGCAAAGTTGGGGCGCACACCAGGTCCAGCACCCGCCATTCGCCACCCGGACTCCCACGCTCTCCGCTCACGTCAGTTTGCTGAGTGCTTTATGGACTTCGATCCCGTCACGTCAGGGCTGTTGCCTCGGGTGTTGCCGTGGACATCCCACGCCTTTCGTGCGGTCGGCGCTATCGCGTCTCCCTCCTGAGCAGAAAACTGGCAGAGACCGAGCTCTCCCGGCATGATCAGGCCGAGAGTCGTAGGTGGTTCGCGTTTCAGAGTATGGTGGGCCCGCCTAATGACGGCGGCTCGTGGCAGGTTCATCGCACGAGGTTGCCCCAATCGAACACGGTTGGCTTGGTGCCACCAAGCCCAAGTACAAATAGCGGCCGGCCCACCGCGTGCAGAACACTCCACACAACACCACCGCCGCCGAGAACACACCTCTCAGAGGAGAGGCCCAGCCGACTTGACCGCCAACCACCACTTCAAACTCGCAAGTCGCGCCACTAGATCATGCATCTCAAGTCTACCATCGTCGCCCTAGCTTTCGCCCTTGCCCTCGCCTTGTACATTACTATGGGTATGTCTCGCGCCTCGCTTTAGATCCCGCGCGGGTTCCTCACGGACTCCTAACGGGAGTGATGCGCACTACAGTAGGCGCCGGAGCCAGTATCACGCTCGACGGCGCAGGCAGTACCAACTCGGGCGGCATCTTCCAGGTCTGGACCAAGGGCTATCGCTTCAGCCGCGACGATATCACGTACCTTCACCAACCCGCCTACCGACATCTTTCTCTCCTCGACTCACCCAACTTTATCTTCCCCAATATCCCAGTGTGCGCTACACTGAGGCAGGGGCTACCGCGGCCCTTGCTGCGTACACTCAAGGCCTTCTGGTACGTACAAGCGCTACCGGTTCGATGAGTGTGACCGCAAGTTGACTTTTTCTTCCGCCAATCGCTGCGCAGGACTTCGTGGTCACAGACCGGGGCATTACCTCGCAGGCGGAAGAGTACGCCAACCTTGTACAGTTCCCCGTGGCAGGACAGGCTTTGGTCATCGGCTACAACTTGCCGGAACTCAACTCCACCGACCCCACCCTGGTGCGGATTTCTCCACAAGCACGATCCATCCGTGCCGTACTATTTAAGCTCCGGTGATTGCGCAGATTTTGAATCGTACCGTGCTGGCCGAGATATGGGGCGGCCAGGTCACCACTTGGGACCACCCTTCTATACGCGACCTCAACCCCGACATTGCCGCCAAGCTGCCTTCGCAGACGATCTTCGTTGGCTACTCCGAATCCAGCTCTGTGCTATCATTCCCCGAGGTATTCAAGCTCACACTGGAGAGCTTCTCCGCCGATTTCAAGGCGCAGTTCGCTGCGGTAAACCGGACGTTCAGCCAACTTCCGCCCGCCCTTAACGGCAACGCCGCGAGCGCCGGCGGCTCGTCCCCGGCTCGTGCTGCATGGTTGCAGGTACGTAGGACTACGACGTTTCACCGCAGCTCCGTCACTTACCCCGTTTCCTGAACAGGGCCGCCCGTACGGCTTGACATACCTTAACTACGTTGAGCTCACCGGTGATACCTCAGCAGCGCGTATGGTCAACAAGGCCGGCACCCTTGTGTCGCCCACAGTTGAGGCCATTCAGTCCGCCATGGCTGGTATGCGCGTGCCTGCACCAAATGAACCCTCCCTGTGTTGGTGATAAATTGGTTAACCTTGGGCACGCAACCACGACCATCACAGACTTCCAAGCAGAATACGAGGTCGGCGATTTCACGGTGGACATTCTCGACGCCAACGGGACCGATTCGTGGCCCATGGCCTACCTCACCTTCTTTGCCATGGACCAGAATGTGTCCACCGCTGACTGCACCAACGTGCAAGAACTGCTCAACTTTGTGTCCTGGATTCACACCAACGACGAGTACGTGGGCTGTTGACTGTCCAGCCACACCTGACACATGAGCGAGTTCCAGTGATTGACGTTTATCGACCCTCTCAGGGCATCGACGGTGGCGGTTGAAACGAGCGTGGCGCCGTTGGACGTGGGCCTCCGCAAGAAGCTCATCAACCTGCTCAACACAGTCCAGTGTAATGGCGAAGAAGCGTTCTCCACCTCGGTGCTCGTGGCCGCTGGCGCGCAGCTCACGCTCATCAACACCTGGGCGTCGTCCTGGTCGAGCGACCAGGGCAAGCTCAAGTACTACGATGACACGTCAGCTAACGCCAAGGCCCAGATCGTGAACTACAATATCGACTTTGGAGTATCGGGAAACGCTCTTGGCGATGGCTGGGACCAGCTGATCGAAGACGCCGCCGTGCTACCGCTCGCAGCGCTTCCATTGGTGCCCGGTACGCACACACGTATTGCCTAAGCGCACGCAACTCACTCGAAAGCGCACGCGTACGAGACTTATTTCGATTTTCTTCTTTGGCAGCCTATAACATTCCCGAGCTGGTGGCGGCTGGTTACAATCTGGTGCTCGATGCGAAGGTGGTGGCCTTGATCTACCTGAACAATATCACTATGTGGTCGGATCAGCGGATAAAGGACATCAACGAGCCCGCAGTGGCCGCACTCCTGCCCGCACAGCCCATTGTGGTCATCACCGAGAATCAAACCTCCATCAACACCATCTTCACCAAGTGGCTCAGCGAGCTCGTTCCCAATTGGTCGACGGATGTACGCCAAGCACTCCTTGACCGCACCGCACCATCGAGTGCCGACTCTGTGTGATTGACGCGGCTCTCGTGTTTCGTGCAGGTCGGCGTGGGCCAAAATGTCATTTTCCCCGTTGCCTCGGTTGCGAACCGATCGATCTACGCGGCAAGCAGTGACGAGGTGATCGCCCAGGGGCGCGCGACTACCTACTCGTTTTTTATGTGGTCGCTCTACGACGTGCGCCAGGCGCGCACGCTGGGCATCGCGTCGCTGATCAACCAGGCCGGCAACGAACTGCGCCCCTCGCTCAACGCCGTGCGTAACGCGATCAACGACTTTGCCGCGACGAACTACTCCGGGATCAGCTTCGACTCGCTCATCAACCTCCCCGGCCCGCGCAGCTGGCCGCTGTCTACCTTCTCATCAGCCATCATCCGCCAGCGCACCATGCGCGACTGCAGCGATGCCCAGGCACTGGCCGATTTCCTGCGCTGGACCCAGTACGACGCCACCGCTGCGCTGCAGGCAAGCAGGCAGGGCTACGTGCTCGCCACGGTTGCCGCCGCGCTCGAGGCCGACTACCTCACCGCGCTCAAGGGCTTTACCTGCGATGGCGTGACCGTGAGCGCGCTGGCCAATTGCATCAGCGATGACGGGCGCCTCTGCTCCAGCGCCGGCTCCTGCATCAACAGCCGGTGCGAGTGCCAGTCGGGCCGGACCGGCACCTACTGCGAGCAGTTCGTTGACTCCTCGAGCGTCTCCGACACCACCATTGCCGTCGTTGTCGGTACGACCCGCACACCACATTCCGCCACATCACTTCGTTTTTGATAGATGGTGGCTTACCCGATTTCTGTCGCACACGTAACAACAGGTGTTGGTGTGCCGATCGCAGCGCTGATCATCATCGGGCTAGTGGTCTTGATTGTGGTCCTGGTGGTGATGATCAGGCGCAAGGGCCAGGTCCAGGACGACTGGGAGATCCGGTACGACGAGCTCGAAGTCGGCGAGCACCTGGGCACGGGCGGCTTCGGCGACGTCAGCCGGGCCACGTGGAAGGGCACCGAGGTGGCTGTCAAGGTCATGGCCTCCGAGCGCGTCACCAAGGACATGGAGCGGTCCTTCAAGGAAGAGGTATGCCCGAAAAGCATCGTCATCCTTGTCGTCGTCCTTCAAGTCGTGACGATTTAACCAATTGCGATGGCAGGTGCGGGTGATGACGGCATTGAGGCATCCCAACGTGGTGCTTTTCATGGCGGCGTGCACCAAGGCGCCCAAGATGTGCATCGTCATGGAGTTCATGTCCCTCGGCTCCCTCTTCGACGTACGCACCAGCCTACAACTCAGCCTTCGCCTTTGTACGCTGAGAGGGAGCGTGTGACTAACAGCGCGTGA
>CDFN01047970.1:0-10748 GCA_000826445.1 Acanthamoeba quina | reverse complement strand
GTGGAGTGGGACGCACTTGATGGCCAAGTCTTGCGCCTCGGCGCTGGCCTGGGTCCAGTAGAGCCAGTCGAGAAGCGCCTGGGCCTTGGTACAGTCGAGCATGGTCGAACGGCGTATCATGAATTGGTGATACGTGGCTATGGGCCAGCTGTTTGCGCCTTGGCCTGCATGTGACATGCACGCCATCGACGTCGAGCATTAGAAAATTCTGAACAATAAACGCACTACAGTGATGATCCAAGGCTAGCTGTGGACGCACCGAGAATGAAATTGGTTACGTTGGGCTGGCTGCTGAAATCGTCGATGGCCGAAACGAGGGAAGCGTAGTTAGCCGACACGCGATTGCCCGCCGGGTTGATGAGGTCCGCAAATCCCGTCGTCCGCAGAAGTCGCATCTGCTCGTTCAGCCAGATGCCCATCGAATAGGTCGCGTTCAAGATTGAGGTGGAGGGATCCGACGTGTTGATGTTGCGGCCCAGATCATTCACGGGGAGGTGCACATTCGCACCGACTCCAACCTGGTTGGCGCGAGTTGAACCTGAGAGTTAGCCGACAGAGTGCTATCGGTGTGGGTGGTTGAGTGGGTGTGTGGCGAACAGGGGCGCACGCACAATGTTCCTAAACGGCTCGCTGGCCTGGCTCAGCGCCTCGGTCATCAGAAGCATCACCGTTGGCGCGCCCGTGGGAGTGACCACGATGATAGGCTGATCGGGAAGGTACTGAGCCAACGTCGGGTTGAGCTCGCGGATGGTCGAGTGGTTCCAGTTGTCGACAATGCCAAGCATGATGTCGGCCACGACCGACAAGTTGAACAGCAATTTCTCCTTGCCAACCAACTCAGGCACCTGCGCGCAACAGCAACATCGATCATCGTGTTGGCCAAGAAGGGCTTTAAAGAGGCGGTGGTGGAAGTGAAGCCCATACGTTGTATGAAGGCCCGGCTGCGTAAGCGATGATGGGCAACGAGACCACGTCTGGCTGCGCCGCCTGCTGAGCCTCGCTGAGCGGAGTGCTGATACCGCCAAAGTCGACATTAACTGTTGGAGTGGCGGGCAGAGATGAGAGCTGCGTACAGAGCGTAATGGAGGGGGAGTAAAACGTACAGGCGGCCATGTCGTCGATGGCCACTGGGGTAGCGCCCTGGAAGTAGCGCAGCCGGATGTTGGCGCTGTTGTAGTTGTCCATCCACTTGGTGTACAGGTTGAAGTTGAGGCCTTCGCCGATGAGCCACGACAGCTTGAATGCTCGCTCGTTGTTGCAGACGATCCGGCCCAGATTGTCGATCAACTTCCTGAAATTGCGCAATGGTGCGTCCCGTGTGTGGGTGTGTGTTCGATCGCGAATACGAGAAGACTAGCGGCTAAGCGGCCGAAAGGCGTGACGTACTTCTTGTAGCCGAAGGACAGGGGCGCGTAGCCCAGCTTTTGGGTGTTGTCGATGGCGTATTGGTTGAGCTGCGACCAGGCAAAGAATTCAAGCAACCCCTCGATGTAGGTGCAGTCTGAGGTGGTAAAGTTGGCCTGCGTCACCACGTAGCTGATCATACAGATGGGCCACGACGTCGCGAGGCTGCCGTCGAGCACATCCAGTCCAAGGTACTCGGAGGTGAGTTGACCGCTGACTTCGTTCATCGCCGATTGCACAGCGGCAATCGTAGCATCCACAGTCGCTCCTGTAGGGGATTGGAGTGGATATGGAGCATGAGCAAACCGTACACCGCAGTGTGTGTGTGTGTGTGTGACGTGCCGGCCTTGTTCTTCATTTTAGCGTAGGACACGCCACTGCTGGCGGCCATGATCTTGGTCGAATACGTCATGCTGTAGGGCGTGTTCTGTTCTCCGTGTGAGGTATGTGCCGGTCAGTCTTGCCTCCCCCCTCAATCAGCGCACAGGGGCACACCTTGACATAGTCGGTCTGGGCCTGGCCAGGCCGGCCCGAATTGTTGGCGTGGCCGGCAATGCCGGCGATGCCGGCCCAACCGAGGCTGCCCGTCGCGTTCCACGCCGCGGCAAAGTCAGTGTCGAAGAGGGACAGCGCACGCGTGAAGGTCTGAGTGATGCCGGACGACGTGTCGCTGGCGTAGGTCAACAGGATGCGCTCCTGCGGCAGCGCGAGGCTTGGGTTGAGGGTCTGGATGGCCGTGTCGTTCCACCACACCACACTGCCCGACCAGATGGCCCCCAGCGTCGCTCCGTCCAGCACCTGAAGGCGGTTGTCAGCACCACCTGGCACACTACAAGCTTGGGGGGGGGGCAAAGGTACGAGAGTCGAGGCGAGGGAGGGCAGGTTGTAGGCGGCAACGATGGGTTGTCCGGTAAAGGGCAGCAACGCCAAGTTCGCCGCCTTGAGCGCCTCCTTCGTTGAAGATGCATCGATTACCGCGTAGTCCTGGCCGTAACCAAAAGTCAGAAGAGGAAAACAAAGGGGAAAAATATTTCCCCTTGATGGCGCAGACCCACTGAACAGGGGTGAGGCCACGTACGAGGGTTCCGAGCGAGATGAAGGCCTGGAGCGATTCTTGACTGCCCATGTTCTGGAAGCTGATGGTGAACTCACCTGTAACGAACTATGAAATTGCAGCAAGAGGTCAGATCCCGAGACGACTGTTCTTGCTTGGTGGCTTGGCCGAGGTACCCGGTAGTAGCTGGTCAAGTACGTCATGATACCTTCGGGGAAGATGCCGCCGCCTCCGGCCACCACGGTTGTAGCGCCAACAACTGCACAACAGAAGGAACGTTACATGAGGTCGATGATGATCAAGAAGCCTGCACGAAGTGTGCAAAGGCAGGGAGGTACTTTGTTGAGCTCGGGTAGGAGCACAGAGCCCTAAGGTCAGCAACAGCACGAGGCATGTCACGGTGGTGTTTCTGATCATTCTACTGAGGTGTGGTAGAGCAGGATCACAACACTGCGGATGGTGGGGGAAGAGGTGTGGAGCGTGGTTGAGAGGAATAACAAAAGTACAGAGTCGCCCAGGTCGCCTGGTCCCTCTGCTCCAGCAGTTGACCGCCCGCCAGCGAGATGGGGATTGATTGCTGTAAAAATGGCTGTAAGGGTCGATTGTCGTCTCCAGATGATGAGACTAGACTGGACGGAGCAACTGTGCTCCCTGGTCTGACTTGTTTCTGGGTGGCGACAGATGTCATGGTCGGCATCCATTGGGTGAAGAGCCGACCTCCCTGCCCCGCGAAAAGAATGAAGCTACAAAAAAGCCGCGGTTGTTTGAAAAAGAACGAAGGTGATGACCAAGTCGTTCCGCGTCAAGTTGCACACGGTCAAGCACCGAAAACATAATGGAGCTCGGTCAACGCCGATCGGAACAAGACTCACAGGTAGAACAAGTCTGTTGTTTGTACACGCAATAATGAAGGTCAAAAAAGGCGGTTGTCAGCGCGACCCGTACATCGGTGGCGTAAGCCGTGCGAGTGTGGTGTGTGACGGAGTGGTCTTGGTCTACTGCTTGCCGCCCATGTTGTGCGGGTGGCCGAGACCCATCGGCGGGAGACCCTGAGCGTAGAGATCGTGCGGGTAGGCCCCGGCGGACGGGTAATGCGAGGGCATGCCGTAGTGCCCACCGGGGTGCATCCCGGGGTGTGCGCCATACATCGCAGAGTAGTCGGCCTGTGGGTGGTGGGACGGCGGCCCTTGCGCGTGGTTCGAGGGTGGTGGCGGCTGCGCCTGCTGCACCGGCGAGCTGGGTGGCGACTCGCCCGCCGCCTTGCCGCCACCTCCGCCGCCCTGGGCGCCGCCCGAGGAGGAGCCAGACGTGTTGGCAATGAAGTCAGACGGAGGGTAGTTGTTGTCGGGCGCGTTGAGGCACGACTGGATGAGCTCCTTGCCCTCGCGCAGCGTGACCACCGGCTGCAGCTTGGGCGTGGCGAACGTGTAGACGTGACCCGTCTCGCTGGCGATCAGCACGAGCGCCTGCGTGCCCGTCAACGTGGTCAACTCATACGCCTGGTTTACACGCGTCAGTTTGGGCGGTTAGATTGAGGTGTCAAATATGTCGTGAAGATGATGGTTAGGCGAATGCGCGGAAATGACGGAATGATGGCAATGATGGAAACAAAAGAAGAAAGATGCGCACCTTCTTCATGAGCCCGCGCTTGCGCCTGCTGAATGTAACTTGTCGCCTGCTCTTGTTCTCGATGAATTTGATGTCGATCCTTCGCCTGCCCGATCCACCCGTCTTCTTTTTGACGATCTTGCTCTTGGGCTTGTCGCCTCCCGCCGTCTCGTCCTCATCATCGTCCTCGCTGTCCCCTTCGAGCTGCTCGGCCGTCATGTTGCTGAACTGGGGCCCGCTCTGTGCACGCAGCTTTTCCTTGTCGGCATTCGACATGTTGATGTCGGTCTTGATCTTTCCTTCGCCTTCGCTAATTAATGCGATCCCTTTGTTCGATCTTTCTGCCTCTTGCCGAAATGCTTGATCCTATTGATGTTCATCGTGGTGGTGGAAACGAAGGGATGGAAACCAATTAGCCATTCCATCGACATTTGCGAGATGCAGCCCATTCAATCGTCTAACTCGAACCGCAGCACACAAACCAACGTAAAGCGATCCACAAAGAAAACGACCAACGATCCAAAAGCAAGGAGGCCTTACCCTATTTGCGCAAGGTGGCGCTCTTCTTCGGCTCTCCTTCCCTTTCTTCAACCCACGGCTCGCTTTTTAGGGTGACTCCTCGGTGCCACGCTGACGTTCGTTAGGGAATCTCTTCTTTTCCCCGCCTTCGCACGCAGCACCCCAAACCGCGCAGCCCCTTTACCATTTGTCAATTTTCTGCGGACGGTGTCGCCAGCAATTAATATCCCAAAAATCCGTTTCTGCGCCGGCGCCAAGTTTCAGCGGGCTTTCCGCAACAGCCCTCTTAAACTCTGGACCGGCTAAGAAGGCGGATGACGTTTCGTGCGGACACAATTAATTTTCAGTTTAGGGGTGCTCGCGTTTGGACAAGGACGAGAAGGGAGCTGCAGATTTACCTTTGGGCGAGGCTCAATAACATTTGTTTTATATATTAGTTCGGGAAGGTGAGAAGGAGGGAAGGCTTCGAGTGACCCGCCTCGTGGATGCTTCGCAGCAAGGATTAAATCAATCTCTCGAGTGGCCGCGAAGCTATGAATTTTCTACGTGGAAATCGATCGGACACCTCCCAGTTCTGCAAGCTCAGGGTCATCCTCCTGCTCCCCAAGTCCCACGACGAAGATGGGGAGAGCGGCGCTCCTCATCACGGGGGGCTGCCGGCCTGGCCCCCCTCATCTTCGCCCTCGCCCCCGTCGTCTGCCTCGCCCTCCCCGCCCTCGCCCTCCTCCTCCGCGGGCCTGCTGCAGCGCCACGACTTCGGCGCCGCGGGGCTCAACAGCAAGGGCACCTACGACTGCGAGTTCCCTCCCAAGCTCAGCGTCGAGCAAATCAAGGTCCCTCCCCACCCGCCGCTTTCGTTCTTTCTCGTGTTTCGCTCTTCGCTCTCTTTGAAGCTGTGCTCTGCTGGCGCCTTTGGGTTGACGGCTTCGTTATCTTCTTCTTCTGCTCCCTCTCTTCAATTGCGTGTGTCCGTGGCAACGACGAGCAGGCCAACCTCTTCAGCACGATCCCAGCGCTGTTTCCGCTCTCGCGTAACGATTTCTATCTGGCCCTGGCCAAGGTACCACACAACGCACCCACGCCCGCTGGCAAGTACAACCACCCTAACGTCTTCTTGCTCTCCACCACCATCGCCGTGTCGCACCCTCCAGGAAATGGTGCTCTACGAAGAGGAGAAGCGGATGGTGGCGTCTCACGAGGTGGTTGCTGAGAAGGTGGCGACGCGCGCTCCTTTCCCCACTCCCCCGCCCGCAGGCACTCACACTTCATGGCTTGTGGGCGGTGGTCGTGGTGTGACGGCAGTTCTTCAACAAGGAACGGATAACGGTGTTCCTTCTGCCGAAGGACGAGTGCCCCCCGCCTCCGCAAACGGACAACAGCGCCCTCCCCGAGGAGAAGGAGATGGAGCGGCTCGCCAAGGAAATCGAGCGCGACGAATCCGTGTGGTCCACTAGGGAGATCATCGTGCGCTCTCCTTCCGATTTGCTGTGTGCATGCGTGCGTGTACTGACGCAGCGGCTCACGGCGTTTCGGTCGATGTATGGGTACAGGGGGAGAGTGGTCTCAGCCCAGCCACTCCCTCGCCGACGACCGGCAGCCGAGGCATCTTCCAGCGCAAGAAGCCGCTGGCGATGAGCGTCGATGATCAACGGAGCGCCGGCACTGCGGCGGCTATGGCTGCCAGCAAGGCCCTGCGCGGCGAGATCGCCGAGAAGCCCGAGAAGGTGCGGCGCGGTAGCGTCTTCTCCCGCCGCAGGCGCAACAAGGAGCTCAACGACCAACAGAAGAACTCCGAGCGGCTTGCCGGAGAACACGCCGGGTACCCTCCCTCACCCCCGAACGGCGCCGAGTAAAGTGGCTGGTCTGTGTTTCAATTATTTACGTTTTGAATGTCTTCGTAGTCGGTTCATGGGCAGTTCGCGTTCCTACGACGATCTGAGCCGACCGCGTGAGTACTCCCTCGACAGCGGCGACACCTGCTCGCGAGAGGCCTCTCTCGGTACCTTTCACCGCCCTCCTCAGGCTTGTTTTGTTTGGCGTAGACTCGACACTCACCACCCGATCATCCTGGTCACTCTCCCCATGGCACGCGAAGATGCGGACGATTTGGCGTACGAGAAGCAGGGGGCGGACGTGTTCATGTCGGGCTACCTCGTCAAACAGGGCGGCAACCGCAAGAACTGGAAGAAGCGATTCTGCGTCCTCACCGCCGATTCCATCCGCTACTACGGCAAGAAGAAGGTACACCTCACCCCGGCACTGCAGCCGCCAGCCAGTTTCTAATTTAATTTGTTCAATTAATTTGATTTATTTGGCAGGATCCCACTCCGATCGCTGCGATTCCATTGGACGAAATCATGGCCATCGCTCGTGAGAGTCGGACATCGCGCGCCCACTGCTTTGCCTTGCACACGAGGCACGTCTCCTGATCTCTCTCTCATCCGCCTCTTGGGGCCATTGCTCACATGCCTCACAACACAAACCAGGCGGCGCACCTACTACATGTGCGCGCCCAATGAAGAGGATCTGCTGGCCTGGATGCACGCCACCAAACTGCAGCTCATCGAGCGCAGGAAAGTCATGGTACCGTGCGAGGCACTGTGCATAGTTCAAATACCGCGAAACAAACTCCCCGTCAGGCGACACTACTAACGCTCGTCCGAACCCAGCAAGAGGAAGAGGAGACCGGAGCGGGCATCGAGGGCTGGCTCACGGTCTGGGTCGTCGTCTCGCCCGGCAATGAGGCCAACCTCGGCCGCGGGTTCTCTCTGCGGGGCCGATGGAAACGGTACTGGTGCTTCATCTCCAATTCCGACCACTGCCTCTACTACGTCAAGGACCCCTCCACCGTACTACTACCCCCCCCCCCTATCGCACGACACCGGCTTGCAAATTATTGATTTTATTTATTTGAATTGTTGTCCTGGTGTGCAGAAGGACAAGCGCGAGGGCAACTTCCCGCTGCAGGGGGTGACGGTCGAGTTCTCGCAACAGAGACGGTTCTGTTTCTCCCTCAAGTCACAGCAAAAGTACACCCGCCCAGCATGCACTCTCTCTACCTCTATTGGCCACTTTGAGGTGGACACGGCTGACTGCCTGTGCCATCTTGTCAGGGTGCTCTTGCTCTCGGCCGACAGTGAGCGCGAAATGGAGGAGTGGATGAACGCGATCTCTCGTCGGCGCCTCATCCGACCAACCAACGCTGAGACTCAGGCACGCACTCACACGCGCACACCACCGCCACAAGGCCTCTAACTCGACACTTTTACAACTATTCAATTAAACAACCCATAACAGAAAAGCGCCACTACGATGCCGTTGCCGCTTCCATTCGTGCCGGTGGCAGAGCAACCGATCGATTGGGAAGGCCGCAAGACCGTCCAGCTGCAGGTCCTCATGCCCCAAGGCATCATTCAAAAGGTACTGCCCATCCGTTCTTGCCCCAACGCGCGTGCTTGCCGAGCGCGTTCTGTGCTTACCCTCCACTTCGCTCCGCTCGATCAGTTGGATCGGCTCACGTTGGTGCAGACGGCGAACGTTTTGGACGTGCTCTCCCGCATCCCAGCCGAAGAACCCGAAGTGCTCTTCTTCCGCAGTACGTACCCTGCCCCTCTGTCGCGCCCATTATGGCCGGTCCTCACACACCACTCGCTTTGGGTCGACACAGAAATGATGCTCATCACCCAGAGAGAAGCGCGTGAGTTCGACTCGCTGATGATCAACCATTTCCTTCCCGCGCGCCTCGTGCCGGCCGCGCTCGCTGCCTCCGCCGCCGATCCTGCCTCTTCTCCCTCACCCTTCTCCATTCCTTCACCGTCTTCCTCCTCCTCCTCCTCCTCTTCATCGTCATCTTCGTCGTCTTCGTTCTTGCCGGCGACGCCCTCCTCGCCGCGCGGCGTGGCCGTGGGCGGCGGCTTCTCCTTTGCCGCGCCTGCAAGTACTGGCACTGTCATCGTGCCGTCGCCCACCACCGGCGGAACTGCGCATTCGGACCTTATGTCGTCCGGTTTCCTCACTCGCACCAACTCGCTGCCCAACCTGCAGTACAGCAGCCACCACCGCAGCGCCGGCAGCGGTGGCTTAGGCGGTCAGCCTTCGGGGTCTGACCTCATCGCCACGGCGGCCACGGGGCTGCCGTCTTCGTCGTCAAGTCTGTCGACAGCCCATACCGCGGTTGCGATGTCGACATCACTGTCGTCGGTGCGGACCATCAGCGGTGGCGGCCGCAAGCTCAACCTGTACTTCCACTTCTTCGATGTCGACAACCGCCAGCCAGCCGCACCGACGCCCATCGAGCGCGGGGGCGGGTCAAGCAGCGGCGGAGGCGCCTCGGGAGACGATGGCGCCGCGGCCGGCAGCGAGTCAACAGAACCGACGATACCACCCATGCGGCGGAACGGCGACGTCAGCGCAGGCTTCGGCTACCGCCGGTTCAACACTGAGATGCAGATCTCGCGCCAGAACATGCCTCTGCCGCCTCCGCCCGTGGCTTCCCGCAATGGTCGCGCGTTCCTGCGGACTGCCACGGGCGGATCCGCCTCGGACTCAGATCCCGCCGCCCCCGACGGCGCAGACAGTGACAGCAGCGGCAGCACCCAGCCTGCTCAGAAGAAGCCCGCGGCGAGCCTCGTCGAGGCCCTCAGATTCGAGCGACCCGGTCGCCGCAGTCTCGAAGTCATGAGCGAGGAAGTCACCGGAGGTTCGCATTCGTTGGTCGTGTGGCGTGTCGTGCGATCATTGTTGCTAACGGGAAGGAGTGTGATGACGCGCGTAGGTACCGAGAATGGGGAGCTGCGGCCATCTATGCTGCACGACCAGCCATCGCCGCGCCTTCCCAACAGCGAATCGACACAGACTACAGCCACAGACCAGCCGGCGTCGCCCCGAGCGGCCAACCCGTCGGCGTCGTCAGCGGTGCCAGCCATCCGGCGCCGACCCAGCGATGCCGCGGCGAGAGGCAGCAACAACATGCTCTCCGCGTACCGTCCCGCCCACCTTCCGCGCGCAAGGCCCGCAATTCTAACGTACCTTGTGGTGTTCTTCGCTCTTTGCTCGGGCTGTGTGCAGGAGCCATCGCAGCTTCTCGCCACACACGAAGCTGTCGCTCGCAATCAATCCAGATGCCACCATCGCCACTGCAATCGCAGAGGTTAGGCCCAGCTCACCGTCTCCTCCTTTTTCGTTTCTCTTTCTCTTTCTTCATATTAACACGCGCGTGCCGCTGGACCAGGTGATGAGCAAATACCAGCGCATCTACAAGAAGAAACAGCCATCCGAGCTCGATTCGGAGTCTCTGGACGAGACCAAGCGCGGTACGTTTGCACCTTTGCCACGCACGATCATTTATTTGCTTATTTCGCACACTTGTCGCGTGTGGCCGTGGCGACAGCTGAGCTGGGCAAATTCATCCTGCAAGTGAAAGGGCGACGCGAATACGTCTTCGACTCGAACGACACCACGATCACGCAGGTGCGGACTTTTTGTCCAATCGTTCCGGCTCACTGCTGACCATTATTCCAATCCACTGTGCAGCTGGCGTACGTGGCCAACTGCCTGGCGCACTGGGACAAGATCGAGTTCGTCATTCGCGAGAGGTCCGCCCTCAGCGGCCACATCGATGACAAGATCAAGTACTACCAGGTACACCGACAATGCGCGCATTCCCCTATGTGTGTTGAAAACTAACGCCGTACGACACACGACACTTGGTAGGAGCTGCAGCGGGTGAAGCAAACGACGCCTCGCAGCCGCAAGGGCGAGGACTCGCCGCAGGGAACGCGCAGCCGCCGAGTGGCCGGCCGCTGGAACTCGGCAACGGCAACGGCGACCGCTGGGGCAGGCACAGGGGCACCGGCCACGTCCCCGCCCGACTCAGACGCGGCAGTGGAGGTGGACACAAGCGACTCTGCGCAGGACGTCGGTGAGAGGGAACGACAAGAGAGTAACGACGACGACGAGCCCTCGGTGGAGATCGTCGAGCAGCAGTGTTATGATGTCGACGGCCTCGACGACGTGCCGCTGGTGCTCAAGATCCTGGGTGTCGAACAGCAGCAGGCCGAGATCTTCGACGTCAACCCCAACATGTCGGTCTCTGTCGAGTGCGGACTGTATGGACCTCCCCAGCCATTTCCACCCTCCGCCTTTATAATTGTCATTTATCATT
>CDFN01047969.1:0-12471 GCA_000826445.1 Acanthamoeba quina | reverse complement strand
TGTGAACGGCGAAGAGTTCGAGATCAGGAACTGTTTTGCAGGCCTCTTGTTCTGCGTCAGCAGCGAGTGAAGGTCGCCCAAGAAGGACTTGTTGAACAGGAACTTGCCCGAAACCGGCGAAACCAGAAGTTGCGTCTGTGACCAGCAACAACAGTCAGGGCCAGGTATGCCAACAAAACGAAGAAGGAAGACGTGCCGCGTAGCCTGTGGGACCATCGAGCGACACGGAAAGCCCCTCCGTCTGCAGCAGAAAGCCGTTGTAGATCTCATTGGTGTTGAACGTCGGCGGCACGGCGAAATGCTGCACGGATGGGAACGAGTCGGCGTTGCTGAATCGCAGGGTGTCGCATGATACGACCATGGAGGGCTCGCCGTCTATCTCTTCGAGGAGCCCCTGCCGGCACCCGGGTACCAATCGCCCCGAAGACCTCGAGAGTCGAATATCGAGTACTATCGGAGGCGAAGACAGCCAGAGGCGACGCAAGAATTCCGCAACGTCACTGGGGGTGTCGTCCTCCTGCGTGCGGAAGACTTTACGTGTCAGTGCCGCCGCCATGGGATGTTCGCTTGTGGCGAGGAGAGGAGTACGAGAGGTGTAGAGACGGCGCGTTCCCGGCGAGGAGGCACGAAAAAGCTGATCAAGCTCTTGAGGGCCTCTTCGTCGTAGGTAACGGACAGTGGTGAAAAGGCGAAGTTGAGATGCGTGAACAGAGGCGGCTGAAAGTGGGGAATGCCCACCACGAGTTCACTGGGTACATAACACAAAATATAAGTCAGGCACTATCAGTTCACACCTTGGCACCGAATTATGTACCTCAAGTGTTTGGCGAGCGGCTTCCGCCCGAACGAAAAGGCAACCGCATTGAGGATGGACCACACACTGGCACTGTTGAGCTCTAAATTCATATACATTAGCTATGTATGCACCGCAGCGATAAGCACGATGATGTCATCATGGGCCCGTACCAGGTTGCATCTCCTCGGCGTTCCAGAAGAGGGAATGAGGCATGTGGGTGAACACGCCATCTTGCTCCGACCTGCCAACATCATAATCAGCACTGAGGGGCTGGTCGGCAAGTACAGGGCGGGTTACCTGCAGCTCACAAGCGGACGATGCTTCGTGCGGTAGTTCAGGCCGTGCACGCCAACATCGAAGACTGGCGGCTTGCTCTGGTCAAAGTTCTTGAATAGCGAGATGCCGACGGCGAATCCTTCGGCGTCGAAGCAGCCAAACTCGTCGAAGGAGAAAATCTTCCTCGGTGGGGCTGGCGCAGCGAGCGAGTTCCTCCTCTTTTCGTTCCCTTCTTCGTCGATGTCGAGGCCCGGTCTATCCCCTTCGTCGGTCCGCATGCCTTTCTTGTCCCCACCGTTTGACTCTGTGGCGGGCGAAAGCGGCGGCGACGTGGGCGGCAGCGGAGGGACCTTGCTCAACGAGAGTCTGGCCATCGCTGCGAACAGGGATATCTGGATCTCCGTCGGTGGAGAATTCGCTCGCCGCTCCTTCTCGATTTCTTCAAGTGGGCTGCAGCCATGTCGATGTCGCGGGTCAGAACAAAAGTGAACCGATTATAGAAACCGGCTTACCCACAAAGACAGAGATTAAAGCTAAGGGGGGCAGATCGTACTCTTCTTCGACCATGATGTCCCACGCCCAGGAAAGCCAGCCCTTGTTTTCCCCCTGTGGGCCAGCGGGATCCTGAGGATCGGCGGAAGCCGAGATGCTCTTGGCGGTCACGGCCGGAGAGGCCAGAGCCTCGTTGGGTTTATCAGGCGAGCGCTTGGCCGCCGCCGCTCGTTGCTTGTAGTTGTCGATGATGCCCAGCAGCTGCCGGTATTGGTCTAGGTGGAGAAAGACGGGCAGATTGTCGGTGTGAATGTCGATGCGTTGCTGCCGCACGCTCCTCACTTCCCCGCCGTCGCCCACTTCGCCGTTGCCCTTGGCTGGTGGGGCTTCCGCAAACTTCTGCTCTAGCTGTGCAAGGAAGATCCGGACGTCCAGGTCGAGGTCTTCCACCACAGGTTCTTTTGAAGGGACCAAGAGGTGAGTCAAGAACAAGGATGCCGCGTGACCGACGCTACGGCACGTACTGTAAAGAGTTCCGATTTTGCCCGGTTTCGTGTAGGCATCCATGCTCAAAGAGAAGCCGTCCACCTTGCAGGCTCTGCGTATTTCCGATTGTGGTGTGACGTCCTGTTGGTAGAGCATCAGCGGTCAGCACCGTACACTTCATTATGGCCATGTTTGAGAGAGCGAGACTGGGAATATACCAAAAATGCCTTCAGCCAGTTGCCATCTGTGGGGTAGCAGCTGATCTCTTGGCACGACGCGGAGGCGATCACTGACGCATCGCTATCGATGTAGGTGATGTTGAGGTCCTTGACGTGCACGATGACGTTGTGTTTGATCTTTCTCACCAGCGATTTGATCCACCCCTCCTCGCCCTCTTCTTCGTCTGCTCACGCCACACGCAATGGCACCACGGTGAGTTGCGCCGCTGCATGGAAGATGTGAAGAACACACTAACCAGCTTTCTTCTTGGGCACTTCCGTTGGTCGTGTAGGATCCTCGCTTCCAGGCTCTCGCTCAGCGGCAGAGGCAACGATCTCGATCGAGTCGATCCACACCTGCATTCACCAGTTGATAGCAGAACGCTACGCGTGAGGTAGTGCGCAAGCGACAGGGAAAACGAAAGGTGTCGTGATGAAGTGGAACAGAGGTATCATGGGTCCTTAGGTCCGTACCTCGACTGACTCCGACGTAAGCGCGGTCCAGGGGATGTGCACTCGCAACTCGCGGATGAACCCGCTCTGGAGGGTAACGGGCAGCGCCATACGCTTCAGTTCCTCCTCGAGGGCTAAGGGAGAACAAAAAAAAAGATTGATGAGAGATTCAAGGTGCAGAGGGAGGGAGCAGGTAGGGGCACCTTGAACGCGGACAGCGATGTTTTGCAGCACGATGTCACCGCCCCAAAGGGAGAGTTGTAAATCAGGAACATTGGAGAGATACTTGTTGGCATAGCCTTCCACAATGGGCGACAGGTAGCTGGCCAGCATCTCCCGCGACTTCTTCGCCGCGAAGTTGATCATGGCGTCGAATGCGTCGGTCGATCCTCTTCAGATTTAATTTGCGTGTTGCTCGATTCGCCAGTCGTGTCACGCCGTGGTCCTGCTCCACAGGCGCCCAGGCAAGAATCTCTCGCCCCACCAGCGATTGTACAAGCGCTCACAGAGAGCAGTCGCTACACCAAACACGCCCTGCAACGTGGCCACCTGCAGGTGTCGCGCGTTTGTCGCTTTCCTGCGTCGACGCGGAACTTTCCCGTTTTCGTTATCATTTCTGTTCCAATTTAATTATACATTAATCAATCATAATAATCGGACTAAATGCATCTCTCGTCGGCCGGTATCCCATTTGAGAAACGACCGCAGCTTCCCGCGGAGCCCTCGGTGCTGGCTGGCTTCTCAGCGGACGCGCTTACGCGCACCCTCCTCAACGGGTTCTACGTGGTCAAGACCCGCCTCCAGGTGCGTCGGCCCCGATACCACTTCTGCCACGCCTTCGTCGAGACGCAGAACCTCTGGCGTGAAGGAATCCTTGGATTCCTTCGGTACGGCTCCGCACTTTGTCCCCCCCCGGATAGCGACTTCTAACCGGTCTTGGCGCAGAGGCAATGCTGCTGGCTGTCTGCGCGCGGTGCCTTACTCCGCCGCCAAGGTAACTCCCCCTTTGGACCTCAACCGCCAACCTCTTCTCTGGCTCAAGAGTGCCGGTGTTCGTTGTGATTGTCTAGTACGCCACGCACCGAGCGGTGGAGCCGCTGCTGAAAGATCGCCTGCCCGCGGCAAGGGCCGAATGGGTAGCGAATGGCCTGGCCACTGCGGTGGCGGTTGCAGTGACCTACCCGCTCAACACATTGCAGACGAGGATCGCGCTGCTGCCCCTCGCGCAGGCTCGGTACACTCACATTATCAACGAGCTCGCCAACAGTAAGGGTACGAACGAGCCGCCGTGCACCTTTGCTTTTGCGCTTTGACTTTCTGCTGACTTCCGCTTGATCTTGAGCAAAGGTGGGCTTCTGGACGGCCTCTATGCGGGCATCCTGTCCGTCATCCCTGGTCAGCTCGCCTACCAGGCTGGCCTTCACCTCGCCGACAAGCTATTCCTGGCCGTCATTGGACCCACTGACGAGAGCCAGCACCCCACCAGGTACTCCACCGCACTCATAGCGTTACTCGTAACCTGGAAGAGGAGTCTTACTGGAAGACCCTTTTATTCCCTGCCGCGCACAGGGCTTTCGTGCAAGCCTGTCTGAGGGCAACCCTGGCCAACGTCTTGTCCTACCCCTTCGACACCGTGTGCGTGCGGATGCAGGCGGGGATCTTCGCGGACAAGGGCGTGCTCCACTGCATCAAGAGCATTTACGAGGAGCAGGGCGTCGGCGGCTTCTACCAGGTACCGGCACACCTTGCGCCTTGATTTGTGCTTCTAACTGACCAGCTGGCTGATCTCCTATTCATCGTTCATGTGCTTGTGTAGGGAGTCGGCGTCACGCTACTCAAAGTGCTGCCCTTCGCCCTCTTCATGTACTTCGCCTTCCACTTCAGCAACCAGTGGTTCGAGAAGCACGGCCGCGACGAGCGCTTTTCCTCCCTCCACTCCTACCTCCACACCTACTGGCGCGCCCTCTCCACGCACCTCGAAACCGGCTCGCTGCAATGGCGAAGCCACGCCCAGAAGCAGTTCCACCACGCCGAGTAAAGGCCAACGCCGCCAGCCCATTAAATGAGGTCATCCTTGAGACCTGGTGGGGTGAGTGGCAGGTGGGGTTGTCATCAGCAAGGTCTAAGGTGGCTCAAGAACAAAATTTCTCATTTTGAATTATAGGAAAAATTATCCTGGGAAATGGGGCGGAAACGGTGAGAAAACCACATCGGTGCAGAAGCAAAATAAACTTGCAGACGAAGAGGAAGATGGAGAGGAAAGAGGACACGAGTGAGGAGGAGGTGGACGACTACCCCCGTGCTTTAGTACAATTTTTGAGGCGTGATGGCTTGGGTGCGCTGCAGCAGCGCTACGCCATTACCGTGACCCACCACAAACGCTATCCGAACCTCGTCTGCCTGAAGTACAACCAGGTTTTTCCCACCATCACCCGCTCTTTTACCTAACTTTATAACTCCGACCACTTCCGGCTCACTCTGCGTGGCGGGGTGCAGATCAGGTCGCCGATGACGTCTCGTATCGTTCAAGAATGCAGAGGAGTTATAGTGGATGTGGATGACGACTGGAGGGTGGTGGCTTACCCATACCGGTACTACTGCTCCACTGCTCCTACGCGCGTTGCCTTAAGCTGACGCGCACCACCAACCTTTCCTCTGCAGCAAGTTCTTCAACTTTGGTGAACCCGGGCACGCTCGGATCGATTGGAGCACTGCCAAGGTTCCACCCCCAGCCTCTCAATAGGACACTGGATCCCACTCACGCTAGTCCTCCGAGCGCGTGTCCACAAGTAGGTCTATGAAAAGCTTGATGGCAGTATAATGACCCTGTACCACTATCGAGGGCAGTGGCACGTTGCCTCCTCAGGACGGCCAGACGCTTCAGGCACCGTCGGTGCGCTTGCCCCACTTCATGTCTTATGTTGCGGCCACATGGAGGTAACGTGTTCGACCGGTTTCGAGCATGCAGGTGGGATCAACCAATCATATAGCGAGCTCTTCTGGGAGATTTGGGGGCACCTTGGGTACTCTGAGCCAAAGGATATCCACATGTACTTGCCCCTTCCGTCTTTCCTCTGCCCCCACTGCAAGATCTCATATGCGTTTCCGTCATATTGCCAGCTGCTACATGTTTGAGCTGGTCAGCGAACGCAACAGAATAATCACCAAGGTCGACAGAGACCGAATCGGTACCGAACACCATCCACTCCCCAAGGATGACAGCCGATAGCTAACCGCACAGAGACAACTTCCGCACGACTTGGCATACTGTAGTGCTGCATGGCGCCCGAGATATGCGCACGTGCAGAGAACTCGACCCCGCCCCCATCGCAAAGCAAAACAGGTGGGATTGTGTTCACACCTTTCCGATGGGCGAGCTTGATCAAGTGGTGGCCGCCGCCAGACAACTCAACCCTGCTCAGTACGCCAACCTATCTCTGTCCAATGGTCTTACGTCACACCGGGCTTTCCTGACGCGTCCTTTCGTTTTGGGTGCGAACAGGGCCGAGGGCTTTGTGGTATGCGACGCCAAGTTCAGGCGAGTCAAAATCAAGTCTCCCCAGTATGTCGCCATCGCCGGCCTCACCACACATGACAAGAACATGACCAACAAGCGACGTATGCTGCAGGTTCGCCTCGCCTCTCCCTCTTTGTCCGCGTTGGCTCTGGCCTTTCCGTAACGCGCCACACCTGCTTGTGCAGATCGTGATGACCAACGAGGGGTCGGAGTACCTGTCCTACTTCCCCGAGTGGGCCGGCCTCCACCGACACATCAGCGGCAAGTACGCCGAGTTCTGCCTCCGCGTCGAGCAGACCCACCAACAGCTGGTGACCGCCCTCTCCGTGTCTGGCAAGTCGTACCAGTCCGCCGTTGAGAACCACGTCTACAGGCAGTACCTGCTCGCCCTTCACGAGGGTGCGCAGCCTCGTACCTTGCCCCCTCCTGCACCGTTTGAGGCTGATCCTGCACTCCTGTGGCACAGGCAAGAACCTTCGAGAGTACTTGGCCGATCGACTTGCAAAGGAAGTGGAGGAGATCATGATCCAAGAGCGTCTGTTGGATGCCGTACGTTTGCCTCGCACATGTGTTGCCCATGGGCGTCATCGTGCCCTAAGCTCTCGGTGTGTTCGGTGCAGTCCGTACGATATCTGCCCTCTTCCAACACTGAAAAGGGATTCTCTACTACGGTTGTGGCAACCACCACGACCACCGTGAGCGTAGAAGAGCTCAGTCCCCCGAAGGGCAGACGTGCCAAGGGTACACACTCCACGCGCGCACACAGGCCTCACCCGCTCACTCCAATTCTCGGCACTGTTGGCTACGGTCGGCGCAGGGAGGAAAGCGAAGCTGCATCAGGACGACGAAGAGGAGGAGCAGAGCCTGCAGGCGAAAGCATTCAGCAGGAAGGACAAGCAAAAGAACAAGAAGGTCGGTGCCCAGGGCAAGAACGCCAAGAAGAAGGAGCAGCGACGGAGAAGGTGAACGCGTCTGTTCTGTTGCCCAAGGGTGTTTGGAGAACTGTTATTCCTGCTTCAGGCTGTGCTTGGCGAAGAACTCCCATATGCGCTCTTCGTGCTCCGTGCGGTACTCGTGCGCCATCCCCGCCACTTCGTCTATTGTTGACACGCACACGCACACACGAGTGAGTGCACTCAAAGGCCGAGTTGGTCGCAGAAACGGTACCGAACTCAACGAGGTGGCCGGCCTCACGGAACACCAGCTCGGCGTCGCGCGAGTACGGGAGCATTTTGTCCTCCGACCCGGTAATGAGGAGCACAGGCGAGAGGGTATGCTCCCTGTTGGCCGACGGGTTGTGTCCTTTCACGTATCTGTGCCCGCATCACGACGACGAGTGAGCCAACGACTGGAGAAGGTGAGGTGAGGTGAGGGCCGCACCCGCCCATGTAGACGCAGCCTGCAGCGAATCTGAAGCGGGGGTCGAGCAGGAGAGTGGTGAGGAACATCCCGCCGTTGGAGAGGCCGACGCCGTAGATGCGATCCGTGTCGATCACATGCCCCGCCTCGTACAGTATGTCACTGATCACGTCCTACACGCGCCGGGGAGAGTCAAAGAGTGAGCCACTCCTTCTCTGGACCACCGCATGGCGTACCCGGGCGTAGATGTTGTCGCCCAAACCGCGCACGACCCACCCCGTCCGCCCGCCCCACATGTCGTGGGAGCCCAGCGCCTGGGGGAACACCACCACGAACCCTTCGCTGTCCGCTTTCTCGATCCACTTCGTCTCGTTCAGCGCCGTGTACCACGACGTCCTGTCATGTGTTAACCCCCCATCAACCATGTTGTTGTTATGTGTGGTATGTGTGGTATGTTTGCGAAGGGGTACTCCGACTACTACTGCTGGAGGAACCTGTACCTGCTCATGCCGTGGAAGACGAGGACGAGCGGCACCTTCGCCTTGTTGGCCGGGTCTTCGAGCATGAGCTGGACGGCCTCGGGTACGTGGAGCAGGTAGCGACGCGGCCGGATGCTGGAGGTGAACCCGCTGTCCACCGCCGACACGCCATCTATGGTCTCGTCCACCACGAAGCCCCGGTCGAACGTGTTGGCGTCCAGGCGGAACAGGGGCGGTAGCAACTGGTCGACCTCGGCAGGGCCGAACACGATGCGCTGGGGAGGACCCGGCTTTCGCTCAGGCCGCCGCTGTGGGTTGCGCGGTAGCTGTTCTTGGGGAGGCGGGAACTGTTGTTGCTGCTGTCGAGGCGGAGCGTCCCTCTTCTTGTCCTTCGCTTGGGGAGGCGGGATCTGCTTCTGTTGCTGTTCCTGTTCCTGTTGTGGGGGCTGCTGTTGGAGTCCCTGCAGGGGCTGGTCGCGAAGGATGTAGAGGCCAACAACGAACATCGCCAGAAGGAGGAGCCCTATGCTCCGTGCGGAATATCCCTCTCCTCTTCCTCGCCCGCCCAGTCTGGGCGAACGACCAGCATCTCCGTCCAAGCACTTCATCCTACCGGGAACTTGACTATTTTTCTTTTCTTTTCTCGAGTCATTTCTTCAACTTATTCCTGAGTAGAGCAACGGCGAAGCCAACTGCGCAACGAGCAGAAGCAGAAGCAGAAGACGCCAAGGAAAGGAGAATCGCTCGGCAGCTTATCCAAACATCCGACCTCGGCCGACAGATCGACACCATCAGCCAATTGATTTAATTGGATTCCACAACAGCATCGCGACATTGGAAAAATGGAGAGCGAGTATCAAATGAGCGGCGAGGCCATCTCGCGCGCAACCGACGATGACACGACAGAAGCAGGCGCGGCTGCATCTGATGGGGACCCGGCCCTGGACTCGAAACTGCTGGAGGAGATCTCGCAGCGGTTCCATCGGCTGTGGAAGCTCGAGAAGGACTTCGAGCAGCTCACGCGCGACCACCACTCCCTCGCCGCCGCCAAGCAGCTCGTCGAGCACGAGCGCCAGGAGTGGATCGACAAGGCCGGGCAGCTGCAGGCGGCGCTGACCAGGGAGCAGGAGGAGCGGGCCGCGTGGGAGGCCCGGCACACCGAGGAGCGCGCGGCCAAGGAGAGGGAGGCCGAGGCCAAGGACGAGTGGCGCGCCAGGTACGAAAAGAGCGAAGAAGAACGAAGCGAAGAGCGGAGCGAAGCCGAGGGGCGGTGGCGGGAGCTGCAGGCGGCCAAGGCCGACGTGGAGGCCGAGCGGGAGCGGGAGCGCGAGGGCCGCGCCGAAGAGGCCCGCGCCAAGGAGGAGTGGCAGGCCAAGTGGCAGCGCGAGGCCGACGACCGCGCCGCCGAGCAGGCTGAGTCGAGCGACCGGCTGTCCCGCGAGCAGGAGGCGCGGGCCGCGGTCGAGGCTGAGCGCGCCGCGTGGGAGGCCAAGCACGACCAGGAGCGGCGCACGCGCGAGGCGACCGAGGCCGAGCGGGACGAGTGGGCGCGCAAGCACGGCGAGAGCGAGGCCGCGCGGGCGCAGGAGCGGAGCGAGAAGGAGGAGTGGATGCGGCGGCACGAGGAGGTGAGCCGCGACCGCGACGCCGAGGCGAAGGAGCGCGCGCGGTGGGCGTCGGCCTACGAGGTGCTCAAGGAGGAGCGGGAGCGGGACGAGCGCGAGTGGGCGCGGAAGGACCGCGAGGCCGAGGAGGCGATCCGCGACGCGCGCGAGCAGCTGGGCAGCTGGCGCAAGGCCTGCGAGAAGGAGCAGGAGGAGAAGGCCGCGGTGCAGCAGGAGCGCGACCAGTGGGAGGCCCGGCACGAGCGGAGCGAGGCGGAGCGCAAGCAGAGCGAGCGGGAGTGGAGCGAGCGGCTGCGGGCCGAAGAGGAGGCGCGGCGCGGGGTGGAGGCCCAGCGCGACGAGTGGGAGCGCCGGGCGCACGGCGAGGAGCAGCACAAGCAGGCCGAAGAGGCGGCCAAGCGCGAGGTGCAGGCCCGGCTCGACGCGACGCTGGAGCAGAAGGCGGCGCTCGAGGCGGACAAGGAGCGGCAGCGGCGCGAGATCGAGGACCTGGGCGAGGAGAGGGACACGATGCAGCGCGTGGGCGAGAGCCTGCAGAAGGAGAAGGACCGCGAGCGCGAGGTGAACGAGCAGCTGGTGCGGCAGCTCAAGGACGCGGCCGAACGCATCGCCGGCCTCGAGCGCGCGCTGACCGACGAGCAGGCGCGCGGCAAGGAGCTGGCGGCCAACGTCGAGGGCCTCGAGAAGAAGCTCACCGAGATCATCCTCAACATCCACAACCTCTCCGCCGACGAGGTGGCGCAGAAGAAGCACGAGGAGGAGGAGCGCCGCAAGTCGCGCGACGTCCGGCGGCTCGAGCTGCAGCGCGAGCGCGAGAACGAGAACGCGGCCTCGCTGGCGTCGTCGGCGTCGGGCTTCAACCTGTGGAACTGGTACCACCAGCCCAAGTCGCCGCGCGGCAAGGCCACCGCCACACCCATGCCCCCACCTCCCCCGCCCGGCAAGTCCACCACCACCACTTCCATGCCGCCACCCCCGCCCGGCGCCGCGCCCCAACCGCACCCCAAGCCGTAGTGCGGTGTGTTGCGTGGACTCATTATTATTTATTTGCTGTGAGCTGAAGGTGGTGCATGTTCATCACACAAAGAGAAGATAGAGTTTGGTTGCGAACAGTGCTCAGGGCAGGTCAGAAGCGCGCTCGATGTTTCTGGGTTCCCTCTGCAGGGACAGCGCCCACAGCTTCTCCTCGTCCTGCACCGCACACGCCGTTGAGCGCACAACAAAGACGCGCGCGTGGAAGGGGGGGGGATGTGTACGGTGATGACTTGGAGGTTGTTGAGCACGTTGAAGATGGAGTTGTCGGCGGGGAAGTCGTAGCCCTTTTGCTGGTACTGCTCGATCTCGCGGATGACGTCGTAGACCAGCTCCCTCTTCTTGAAGTTGATGAGCGAGCTGATGTAGTCCGGATTACCGTCCTCAATGAACGTGAGATCGGTCAAGTAGATGCCCCTACGCCGCAGCAGCAGCGTCAGCGTCAGCACAAGAAGAAGACGAAGAAGGGAATCAATCAGCTGAGGAGTGGGCGTACAAGTAGGGCAGGACCGGCGGGTTGACGGAGTGGAGGCGCTCCCGGTAGTTGCTGTAGTTCGATCCGCCCAGGGTCTGTTGGACCTGTTCCAGCTCCTGCTCCGTGGATTGGTTGGATCATTAGCCCCAGCAAGGCGCTGGCCTTGGGCGGGGGGAAAGGGGAGCGCACCGCCCAGAGACGGTCGGGGACTTCGGCGCGGGTGAACTTGAGCCGGTGCACAGCCGACGAGTTGAGGCCGGAGATGATGGACAGCGCCGTGTTGAAGTTGTTCACACGATAGCACTCCTGCGCGATCGTTACACGACTGGCGCACGGTGCTAGCTTTGGTGGGGGAGGAGAGGGGAGGGGTACCAAGGCGATGGAAACGAATCTGGCCATGAGGCGGCCGCGCTTCTTGAGCCTGACCTCGCGCAGGATGTTGGTCGATGTCCACTGCGACACCGTGTTGAAGCGCTTGATGAAATTGAGCACGTTCGGCGCCCTGAAACGTTACCAACCGAAAGGGGAGGGTCAGTCGCCTCTCGCCTCTCGCCATCCACGGCTCAGCAGAGAAGTGGAGAGGGTACCGGTATTTGAGCTTCGGCTTGTTCCACGACTGGTTGAGAAGCTCGATCGGCTGGAGGTGGCGTTCCCAAGGCGAGAGAGAAAGAGCGATCAGAACTGAAGCAAGAAGGGTGCGGCTGGGGTGGTCATTCATGACACGTGCCTTGATGGCTTGGTAGATGGAGAACTCGATGAGGCTCAGGTGGTGCACGATCGTCTCCAGAGGCAGATCCTGTTGCGGGGCAATTTGCGCGTACGTGTGTGTGAGAGAGAGCGAAAACCAGTCATCGTCGAGGACTGCTTTACCAGCACAAAGTCGGACACGCCCATCTTGTTGAGCGCGTTGGCGATGCTGGCCTAGCAAGACAGAGAGCAGACGCAATGTGATGAGAGGCCGTCTTGGCTTTGTGGGGGAGGGGCACGAGTAGGGTACCTTCTTCGATCGTTTGGCCTCGTCATCGACTCGCCGCACCGCGATCTGTTTCAGGATGTGAGTGGGCACATCACGCCGGGAGGGGCAGGGGAGGGGAGATTCCCAACCTGGCGGTGCAGGAGGCGAGAGAGGGTGGCGGCCCACTTGGTGTGTCCGTCCTTGATGAGCGTGCCGTCGATGAAGTCGCTGATGTCCTTGATCAGGAAGTACCCAAAGTCCGAGATGTGCATCTGTTTTCCGCCGAAACGGAACAGAACAGAAAAGTT
>CDFN01047952.1:0-14813 GCA_000826445.1 Acanthamoeba quina | reverse complement strand
TGGCGAGCTGCGTACTCTGGCGCGAGTCAAAGTCGGCCTCGCTAAGGGTGATGGGGCGGAGAAGCTCGCCCAGCTGGGGCTTGACAGAAACGGAGTAGGTGCCCCGGTCGGTGACCACCTCTAGCCTGACCGCCTGCGACGCCGACGTGAAGGCGATGTTCATGTGCGTCTGGAACGACGCGCCCGCCGGGAGCACCGACACCTCGCTGAACGGGATGATCTTGAGGCCCGACGCTTCGATCGACTGTTCGTTATTTACAATGTGATGCGTCAGTTGTTGTTGCTCTTGTTGTTGTTGTTGCTGTTCACCGATCGGTGGGCGGGGCGACGAAGCAGGGCGCACGTACGGATTCAGAGAGCTTGACGGAGTGGATGTCGGTGGAGGGCAGGTGGTTGGTGAGGTACACCTCCATCGTACTGTACTCCTTGCCGTGAATGGATGGCCGACGAAGGAAACGGAACTCGACCTGGAGACCGCCGCCGGTGACGTGCGAAAGCAGCACCTGCTTGGGGAGCTGCACGGCTGGCGTGGAGGGAATGGGGGCCGACGCCAGGGAGGGGAAACCGTTGGAGGCCACGGGGGCGGGGGCGCTCGGTAGTAGCGTGGAGCCGCCCAGGTTGAGGGTCTCGAGACCACCGAGCAGCGATTCGTAGCCCTGCGACGGCGCCGCAGCGGCGGCCGGGGCCTTGCTGCCACCCGATGAGGATGTCGGCGCCTTCGGTGGCGGAGCAGAAGCCTTCTTTCCGCCTCGCCTCTTACTTCTGTCGTCTCTGTGAACCACGTTGCCGCGAACTAAAATGAGCGCCGACACAAGTGTAAGGGTAACAAGGGTGCAGAGGGCGTGGGACGCACTCGCTCTCAGAGTCGGTGTAGGAATCAGAGCCCGTGTCGGAATAGGAATCGGTGTAGGAGTCTGAGTCGGAGCCCGATGGCGACCTGGACCGGGAGCGGGAACGAGAGCGGGAACGTGACCGACGGGATCGCCGCGGAGAGCGATCTGGTGCCGCGTGTGGGGAGCGGGAAGCGGAAGTGAGTACACGTGGTTTCCACACGGTTTAAAAGAAATGGTGGTAAGTGTACCGCCACTGTCCGAGTCAGAGTAGGAGCCGGAATCAGAGTCAGAGTAGGAAGACCACGAGCCGTCGGTGTCACTGGACGAGCCCGACGAGTATTCGAGACCCACGGGCGGCGGCGCGTTCTCCATCGCGTGAATCGCGTCCTCCGGCGTGCGGTCGGTGTTGGGTGCCACCGCCGGAAAGTCAGGAATGGCCTGCGCATGGCAAAGAAGGCGAGGACGTCAGTGACCGGACGTGAACAACGAGTGCGAGCAGTAATGTGGGAAGGTTGACGAACCAGATAGCCAAGTGCCTTGTGGCCCACAACGTGCGAGAGAGACCCGAGGGCGTATTCGGAGCCTTTGGTTTCTTCGGTGCCGGCGGTCGAGGGAGCTGGCTTGGTGGTGATGAAGAGCCGCTGGGCTTGCTGGGCGAGCGTGGGCGACGACGGCGCAAAGAGGACGCCTCGCATGAGACGCGCCTTGTCGCGGATATCGTAGTTAAGATCGTACTTGGCCAGCTCAAGCACATACTTGAATATCTCCTTGGTCTGCGCCGGGTTGGTGAGGAACAACTTCACGCCCAGGTTCAGTGTTTGCAGCTTGACGAGCTCGGCCTGTGCGCAGCATAGAAAAGACCGTCAGTTGGACTGGAACACCAGTTCCGCAGCGTGGCGCTAAAGGCAATCCGGTGCTGTACCTCTTCGGTGAAGGACTTGGCCAAGATACGCAGCACATCGGGGGCAAGCAGCGGAACATGCTGATGGTACTCGCCAATGACCCACACGATGGAGGCGCGCGCCTTGGGCACCGTCACTACCTGCAGGAGCTTTGACAGCTGCTTCACCACTTGTCGAAGCGGGAAGTCCTGCAGCATGACACCATTAGGCCTGCATTCGCACGACAGGGTCAATGCTCTTGAGAGGTACCTGGTTGGCGCCGGCCTGCAAAAGCTTCTTGATGACGACGACGGACTCGGCCACGACCTCCTCGGATCGGTTGGCGATGAGGGTCATGAGAGTGCGCATGCAGCTGTCGGCCACCTCGGGGAGGCGCGACGCGCATCGGCCAATGGCCTGGATCGAGGCCGTGACCAACTCCCTGTCTTCTCTATGCACGTAGGTCTGTAGGAAAACATGTCAGAGAGGGACCGAAGGAACACTTGAGTGTAGGCAACGCACGTTGAGTTCTTCGAGGATGGTGCTGATGTTGGTCTCCGAAGCAATGCAGGTGAGGATGCCGAGCTTCAGTTTTCGGATGAAGGCCGCGTCAGTGGAGTTGACAAAGAAGTCGAGCAGGAACGGCTCGAACATTGTCTGTGTATGTCATAAGGGGTCGCGGTGAAGAAGGTCAGCACCGCGAAGAAAGTCATGCCAAGTGGGCACAGAACAACGTACCGGACGCACGGCGGCCATGGTGGAGATGTTGGAGAGGACAATATACTGGATCTCTCGCGGAGAGTGGAGGACGCGAGTGAGAGCACGACCAGCCACCGTAGCTTCGGTGGAAGGAGCCATGTAGAAGTAAAGAGAAGCCGCAGCAACGACCACCTGCCACAAGAAAGAGTGTGAGGTGGCGGCTCCTGAGCAGAAGACACGAAGAAGAGCGGAGAAACGTACGCTGGCGTTGCGGGAGCGGAATAAGGGTAGAGTAGATTGGAGGAGGAGCCGATGATCGCTGTCCATGTCACCTACACCCTCCATGAGGTCGTCATCGGATTCGGTGGATGACTCGTCACTGCGATCAGAGCTGTCCGAGTCCCCGCGCCACGATCGCTTGCTCTTCTTCCTCTCGGGCTTCTCCTGTTGTCGGACGGGAAGGGAGGGTTGAGTGATGGACACCAGAGAAGAGCGATTATAATGAAGGAGGAGACCTTGACGGCGGCCTCGGGATTCTTGAATTGCGTGCGAGCATAGCGAGTGAGGGTGTTGAGAGTGGCCACTTGTCCCCACTCGTCGATGTCGGCCAGCAGGTGGCACACCTTCCTGAAGTGCGGATGGAGCATGTCGAACCGCTCCGGACAGATCTCGTTGAAGGCCCAAAAGGCACTGCCCAGCACCATCGGCGAGTGGTCCCGCATAAGACTCTGCAAGATGTCGAGCAGATCGGGAAGCTGCTCTTCATCCAGCCTATATAATTAAAAAAGAATCGTGAGAAATGCGATAATCTTTGGCATTCAAGGTCGGGATTCAACGGAAGCACGTACGAGTAGACCTTGGGAAGAGCGTGAGCAGCAGCCTTGCGCACGTAGGGCGAAGAGTCCTTCGAGGCCTTCCTGATGGCGAGCACAACCACTTGCACAATCACGCGCAGCCGAATGCTCGACATAACGCGCAGGCCGAGGGCGCGCAACAGCTGATTATCGCTCTGCATGTCGCGCTGGAAGTTGTTGATGGCAAGCAGCGCTGGATCGGGCTCCAACTCGGCGTAGTGCACGAGAAACATGTAGACCAGCTTCTTCACGCCCATGTTCTTGCAGATGACGTTTTTAACCACATCGGGATAGAGACCTGAGACATCCGTGCCTTTGGACATCATCTACAGGGAGATTGCAGCGAATGAGATTGCAGAAAGACACTGGGCGCTGTTGACAGTGAAAGGAGAGGAGAATGCAAAGCATGAAAGAGTGAGATTTGTGGTGGGGGGGAGCGCGAACCGCAAGTAGTCGCTTCATGCCCTCCATTTTCTCCTTGTTCCCCGCATTGTCGAGCAACACTTTGATCTCCTCGAACTTGGGGTTTGTGGATTCGAAGTAGCGGCCTTGGCCCACGAGACGATTCATTTTCGTTCAATTTGCGTCTATCTCTGGGGTAGCCTCAGGTGTGAAGGATGAGACGTCGCGCTCGGGTGCTCGTTGTTCGTTCGCTGATCCCCCTTGCGTCAGGTCTTCCTTCTCTCTGCCCGATCTTGAATTGTGACCTTCGCTTCTTCCGCCCAACAAAGGTGCAATTTTTCGCTCCCGCTTCTACGTCAGTGCCCTCGCCGTTAAGGTGGCGCCGCAAGAAAAAGTGTCCGCCAAACGCTGGCCCGCCACCGTTGCGGAGGCTAACTCACAATTCGCCTTCCGTCGGCAGTTGGCGAGTGCCCTCCCAGACGCCGATCACGGACAGACCCCACACGTTCGGGAACAATCATGGGACGATTGATTGATCAAACAATGTCTTGTTTTTCTGCTGTTCAGGCTGACTCTCGACACAGCCACACACTTTCATCCACCTCGTGCTCAGTCGTGGTGACGATGCGGGTCGGCGCTGACAGTGGCTCGAGGCCGAGTGGCTTGCTGCACCCACGGATCGGAACGCATTTACTTCCTCTGGGACTGCTGCAGCTGCGCGTGAATCCGCTCCAGCTTCCTCTTCGCTTCGCATGGCGGGAAGTTCGAGAGATCGTAGTAGTGGGGAGCAAGTTGTACGAGCCTGCAGAGAAAAGAGGAATGACGGATCAGCATTCGAACGTGGAGAGCACGAAAGAGGGTAAAAGAGAAAGAAGATGAGGGCGTGTTCAGTCTCGGCTGTGTGATTTCATGGCTTATCATGTTAAAGGAATTGTGTGATTTTTAACATCATTTACGCCGGTGTGTAAAGACGAGGGGAGCGGGAAGGGAGAGGTACCATTCACCGCGGATGTCGGTCACGGTACGGATGAAGTTCTTGGACGTGAGCACAAACTCGTTGTAAACGACCCACTCGGGCTTGCGGTCCAGACAAGTTGAGGGATGCAGCGCAACGACCTGCAGAAGATGAATAGTGTCAGTACAAACGCTCACGCATGGCGGGCCGCCATCAGCCGAGCATAAGAATAACGTTCAGAAAAACCCTTATGTTGGTAACATGACCGCTGAGCGGTTCAATAGTAACAATTGATATAGTACATCACTACGCATTGCCGGACGAACAAGCGAACGCACGCCACGCAATAGTAAACAAAGGTTCGCGTACCTGGTTGTCCTTCACGGTGAGGTAGTGACCGGTTCGCTCCAGGTGGGCGGCCTGCATGAAGAACCCAGCAACAAGCGCCTTTCGGATGTTGAGGTAGTAATCAGGCGAGTTGAACTCGGTGGAGACCAGCGACAAGTTGAAGCGCCTCATAATGCGCGACAGCTGCGTGCGCACGTTGTCCGCCGCCTTCATCGATCGGTGGTTGAGGAAGTTGTCGTAGCACCACGTCCTATTAGCGTGGGAAAGCAAGAGCGTCAGCACGTCAACGTGAAAAAGCGCCATAGGCTATCGTGGGCTACACGAGCAAATCAGCAAACTCCAAGAGTTATCGCCACAGAGAATCCGAATAGCGTATATATAAATACATCATTTACGCGCCGTGTTGTTAAGTAAAGGGAAGTGGAAAGTGGCGGTTGAAGGTACCTGTCGTCGGCGTTCTTCTTGTAAGCGTGGTAGGCGTTGAGAAGCGTGAGGTGGTCGCCATCGAGGTGGGCGAAGCGCGACTTGGCTTCGTCGGCGGCCCTCTGCGCCTCCTTGGGCCTGAGGAAGGCGTTGGGAACCGAGAGCATAGCGGTGATCGACAGCATCTCGTTCGAGCAGTTGAGCTGAGGCGAAGCGATGATCATCTTCGCGAGCTGAGGGTCGAGCGGGAACTCAGCCATCATGCCGCCCACCTCGGTCAGGTTTCCGTCGTCGTCAAGGGCGCCTGTGAAATAAAGCGAATTTAGCGCCGAGGCCGAGAGGGAAGTGAAGCGACGAGTGCGTACCCAAATAGTTGAGCATCTCGAGAGCCCTCATCAAGGTCTCGGGCGCCGGCGGGTCCATGAAGTCAAAGTGCACCAGATCGTCAATGCCCAGCTTCTTGAGCTGAAGCACCACCGAACCGAGGTTGGAGCGGAGGATCTCTGGGTACGTTTGCGCCTGCAGATCCTTCTTGAAGGCCTGCACACGGTGCGAAAGGATTGCGTCAGTACTCCAGCGCGTCGCACGACGTCAACTCCCGACACGCCTCACCACAGAAAAAACGCAAAACAAAGATGTTTGGTCTTTCAACAATCTCTGAATCCCGTGGAGGAGAAACAGCGTAAGTTGAAAGACCTCCGTCTTGGAAACGGGTGGGGTTATTGTTGAAGGTCGATTAATCGCATCTTCCCACGGCAATAAGCCAGGAGTGTGAGGGATGACCTGCCCGAGACAAAGCGAACAGAAAACGAGACTGCGACGAGGACGACGACGATAAAGACGGTGATGCTAGGAAGGAGGGAGTGTACCTTTTCGGTGTACAGCCGGAAGCACTTGCCAGGGCGAGTACGACCAGCACGACCAGCTCTCTGCTGGGCGCTGGCACGGGAGATCGGTGACACGAGAAGTGACTCCACTCGGATGCGCGGATTGTAGACCTGGAGGCCAAAGTGAACGGACGAGTATGTTGTTAGCAACAGCCAACGGGCGCTTTGGTGCTCCACGGCACGCGTGGTTGCAGAGTCCATACCTTTTGCTTGGAGAAGCCAGGGTCGACGACGTAGACGACACCGTCGATGGTGAGCGACGTCTCGGCGATGTTTGTGGAGATGACGACCTTTCTACCGGGAGGGCCACCGGGCACCTTCGGGCCAGGAGCGGGCTGGAAGATCTTCTGCTGCTTCTCCGGAGGAAGCGACGAGTAGAGCGCAAGGCATTTGAGCTCCGGCACCTCGTCACCCATCGCCAACACCTGGCTCATGATTCGCTTGCACGCGTCTTCGATCTCCTGCTCGCCCGTCAAGAAGAGCAGCACGTCGCCCGGCTCCTCGCACAAATGGATCTGTACAACTGTTCGGATCGCAGCCTCGAGGTAATCTCGCTCGGGCTCCGGCGTGTAGAAGATCTCCACGGGGAAGATGCGACCGGGCACCTCCTACTCAGGGAAAAACGATGGGTGAGCTTCCAATGCGTTCTGCACAAGATGGGAAGGAAGAGATTTTGTGGGGTGCAGTTTGCGTACCACCAGCGGAGCGCCATCGAAGTATTTCTGAAACTTGGCAGCGTCGAGGGTCGCAGACATGACGATGAGCTTGAGGTCCTTCCTCTGGCGCAGGATCTCCTTCATGAGGCCGAAGAGGATGTCCGTGGCGAGGGTTCTTTCGTGTGCCTCGTCAAGGATGATCATGGAGTACTGCTCGAGCAGAGGGTCGCTCATCGCCTCGCGGAGCAACATACCGTCCGTGAGGTATCTAGAACATGCGGAAGTTGATTCGTTTCGAAACGAACGGATTGCCGGAGTCAAGCGGCGGAGGTGATCACCAACAGTTGATTCAAATCGGAAGGTGAGAAACTGTGGCGGTAACGGTGAATGGAAGGAAGGGGGAATTTGATCAATAAAATGAACAGAGAAGGTATGCGCTAGGATCTAATCTTTTGTCAAAATGAAGATTAAATTTGAAAGAGAGGATTTGTGATGGACGTACTTGAGGATGGTGCGCTCGGTGGTGACGTCCTCGAAACGGATGTTGTAACCCACCTCCTGGCCCAGCGTGACGTCCATCTCGTCGGCCACACGCTGAGCGACACTCATGGCGGCCACCCTTCGCGGCTGTGTACAGGCCACCTTCTTGCCAGCGCGCACGGGCGATTCGACGACGAACTGAGGCACCTGAGTGGTCTTACCCGATCCCGTCTCGCCCACCAGCACCACCACTTGGTTGTTCTCGACCTTCTCGAGCAGCGACTGCTTGTGTTCCATCACAGGCAGGGTCTGCCTCTTCTCCAGGATTTGGTAGTAGCGCTGCGAGAAGGGTCGCCCGTTGTAGGGATTGGTGCCGGTCTTCGTGGCATCGCCGCGAGAGCTTACTGCCGTGCCCGGGCCGAGATCAAGCTTCCTCTTCATCTCTTCCTCCAAATTATCCTCCACTTCGAATGCGAATTGGGTGGACCTCGAGGGTACTGCTAAAGTGTTGTGGAGAGGCAAGCGAAAGAACAAGGATTTGTCGCCTTTCTCTGGCCTCTCCTCGGTGTTGGCGGCCGGCGGAAAAAGTGAAGAATTGATAATCTGTTTTCTCTTTCTTGTCGACCGAGGTCCGGAGTTACATCAGAAAATTGATGGGAAGGCAAAAGTACACCAGCAGGTGGATGTGTGACCAGAAAAATTCAGAACAGGACAATACCACTCACATCCTTGGTGCGGCACTTACAATAGCACCCATCTGGCTCAGTGGCACAAGGTCCTTAGCACACAACTGGATATTCTGCTCAAGGCACAATAATGTGGGGTATCATAGCTAGGATCATAGTAACTGGAACAGGTAGAATTTGTAATGAGCATATGGATGATGAACATTTCCCAGCTTTTCCACCTCCCCCTCCCTTGACAATTGCTGTGACATTGCATCATTTACTGTTCATGAAAAGGGGATACTGTGGTGTTGCTTGTGTCTGGTGGCCACAGACCTGAATACCCTCAGAACTGACACCATGGTGCCTGTTGTGGGCATTTACCATGCCTATTTATATTTCCTATTTATGAATATTCATGGGCATTTAATGTGCCTATTTAAAGTGCCTACACATGGATATTTGATACGCCTATTTAAAATGCCTGTTTGTGGATAATAATGCTCCTATTTAAAATGTCTTCATGTGGATGTTTGTGGGCATTAAGCATGCCTATTTATATTGCCTATTTATGAATATTTGTGGGCATTTAATGTGCCTATTAAAAATGCCTACATGGATATATGTGGGTATTTAATGAGCTTCTTTTTTTCTAATGCCTACATGTGAAACACCAAGAGCATGCCACTCCAACATGATGTTGTGTCCAGGGTGCTCCTGCCTCCAGACTTTCAGGAACTGCATCATGGGTGCAATTACTGCAGTAGGCTGACACCAGCATGGGGACTTGATTGTTTGCAATGCAAGTGATTTGGTGTAACCACTCACCTGCTGTTTTAAACACCAACTTGCCCACACAAGTGCAGGCCTGGCCACTGCAAGGCATTTACACATATCTTGGGGCACATGCAAACAAATCAATGGAACACCAAAATCATTAAGGAGTAAATTTTATATGGCGATCTCATTTACTGAGCGGGGACAGCGGGGGTGGTCTTCTTGGAGGCGGCGTGCTTAGCAGCCTTGCCGCCCCTCCTGGCCTTGGCGAGCGTCTTGCCGCTCTTCCTGGCCTGGTGGGTGATGGGCTTCTTGGCAACACCCTTGGACTTGGCGGCGTAGTAGAGCTTGGTGTAACGGGCGAGGGCAGCGCTGGTGAGGTCGGACCTGTACTTGCGGGTAGCGCCCTGGATGGCGCGAGCCGTGCGGCGGAAATCCTTCTTGAGGGTCACCTTCTGCCACGACTTGGCGGGCTTCCTCTTGAGGCTGGGCTTGCTCGACTTGACGGAGAGCACGACGCCCTTGCCGTCAGCGGAGGCCTGAATGTCGATGGCCTGCCTCTGGGCGAGGCCAGAGAAGCGGCGGGCGTGAAGGTTGCGCAGGTTGCCGGCCTCCTTCGAGAACGCACACCTGTCCCTCCTGACGAGGAAGGCGTTGTTGTTCTTCACCAAGTGCCAGATGAGATCGGTAGAGGCCATTTCTGTCGTATCAAATGGAAATGGTGAGCAGCTTGATCGAAGCCAACGATGATTTCTGGAGCATCACCACAGCAGCAGCATGCGAGTATGGCCCACAGGCATGACAAAACCACAAATTCGAGGCGAAATCAATCGAGGGGCGCATGCGTACCACCAGAGAGAGGGGACGAAGCGGCGATGGAAGAGAAGAAGGGAAAAAGAAGGACTGACCTTCGAAAAATAGGAATAAATCCTGGGACGCCTCCATTTCCGTCAATCCACACAATAACCCGGAAAATCGGCTCTTTTCTCTGGTACCTTTCCTCTCTTCTTTGTTGGCCCTCGCGATTCGCAACGTTCACCATCATTTACACCACCGACAATGAGCACGGCCAACGAAGATCAGGAGGTTCCCAGGGACGAGGAGGTGGAAGATGAAGAGGTGAAGGAGGAGGCTGCCAGCAGCCCCAAGAAGGCTCGCATCGACGAATCGGGCGCGTCATCCACTGCCACCCTCACTGAAGCCGAGCGCAGGAAGAGGAGGAACGAGCGATTCGGCGTCAGCGGTGGCGGCGGCGCTGGTGCGGTTGGCGGCCTTGCCGATTCGGATGACAAGAAGAGGAAGAGGGCGGAACGATTCGGCGTGGCCTCCCCCCTGGTCGAAGAGGACAAGAAAAAGAAGAGGAGCGAACGGTTTGGCATCGTGAATGAAGCCGAGGTCAAGGAGAAGAGGAAGCAAAGGTTCGGCACCACCAAGGACACCGAGAAGAAGGAACTGAGGGCGCAGCGGTTTGGCACAACAAAGGACGACGACAAGAAGAAACAGCGGGCGGAGAGGTTCGCTGGCACCACCACCGCATCGTCGTCATCGAGCGCCGGACCCGGCATCGCTGCCAAGGTCAACGTCACGGCCGCCCAGCGCCTGGGCATTCCCATCAAGTCGAACGAGTAAATCCCCTCCCCCCCTCTACTTCTTGGCACTCTCTCTCTGTGCCCAACAGAATGCATCAAAGGCCTGCCATCAATCAATCACGCACGACCCCACCCCTTCCTTTCGCCATCTCTTTTTCTTTTTTTGCCTTTGTCGTGTGCGTGTGCGTGTGCGGTGGTACGTGTGCGTGTTCGGCGACTGGCAAGTGCACAGCAAGCGGTGTGCGCTGCCCACGGCTTCAGTACATGGGTCCGAGGTCATCGCCGCCATCGAGGTCCTCAAAGTCGTCTTCCTCGCCTTCTCCGAGCCCCTCGAGCTCTTCGCCAACCCCGTCCGCCATCGAGGAGGACCTCAGGTTGTCGATGAGGGAGTGGATCTGCAGGATGATGGGCCCGATCTCTGGGTCGTTGAGGTACTCGTTGGCCGTGTGCGGGTTCTGCATGACCCGCTCGAGCGCTCGCACCACACGCTCCGACTGGAGGCCGGAGCGGATGTCGGGGTTGCCCAAGATCGCCTGCAGCAGCGCGTTCGACGCCTCGTCGCCCTCCACCTCCTCGCCGTCAAAGTCATCTTCGTCGTCGTCTTCTTCGCCATCGTCTTCCTCGCCACCAGACTGCTCATCCTAACAACGTGCGCGCGCGCGAGAGAACACCAACCGAATGAGTGTGGGCGGGTTCGAAGACACTGCGAGTGGAGAGCAAACAAACCTGGCGATCACTGAGCAGCCAAGCCAGCGCAGCGTCCTGGTTGTTGCGCGAGTACCGCAGAGCCCGAGTCACGTCCTCCTCGCCAAAGCCCATCTCGCCCAGTTGTCGCGCGGCCTGCACACGCGAGGTTCAGCAGCAGCAGCAGCAGCAGCAGATCAGCCGTTGTGTGGCGAGAGAGTTGCGCACCTCATCGTCCGGCACGAAGTTGCGTTCGTTCTCGAGGATGTGCTGCTGCTCCTGTTCGGTGATCGGGGCGTCGATGTCCTCGTCCTCTCCGTGCATGAGCAGCCATTCCATCGCCGCTTGCGTGTTCATCCCATTCAACAGCAGGGCCTACACCATTCACGCATCAAGTGAGCCAACACCGAAGCAAGGCACGGCATCGAAGCGCAGAGCAGATGTGGCACCTTTCTAGCACGACCTGCCGTGAAGCCCATCTCGATCAGCCCACGCAGGGCAAGCTCGGGCACCTTGGGCAGCCGTCGTCTTCGCCTCGAGGCCTGATGTCCACCCCTGCTTGGCGACGCTCCGTCGTCCACAGCTGGCGAACCGCCGGCCTCGGATGTGGTCGTGGTGGTGTGTTCCTCGCCATCGGCCCTGGTGAGCGATTGCGCTCGCTTCCTTATCGAGTCCCGCTTGACCGCTCTGCTCGACGACCTCGCCTTCTTCTTCTTCTTTTGACCGTCCCCGGCGGCAGTCTTGCGCTGGGTGGCCGCGAGGATGGTCCTCGCCGTCGGCATCACGTCGAGGTGATCGGCAGAGGCACCACGCGGCCTGGGCCGCGCCGCCAGAACCACCTGAGGCACGACATGAGTCAGTACTACCCCGCACAACTGACTCCAGATGACACGCACCAAGATGTCTGTAGGGGTCGACGTGAGGGCAACGACGGTTCATGTAGGTGCAGGAAGGAAAGATCAGGAGCCAGTAACAGGAGTTGAAGGGAAAGGGAACAAGGGCGGCACCTCCATCCTTGAGCCCCGTCGCTTTGAGCGTGTAGGCGTCAAGCAGGCGGCCATCGAACACGAGTTTCTGCATGTCGGGGGCGATGCCAGGCACTAGCTTGTGCACCATCTCGCGAAATCGATCGAATTGAATGTGCGGGTCGGCTTCGACCGTGTGCAGTCGTCCATTTGTTTCCTTTACTCGCAATCTCATCCTACTTGTATGTTTCTGGGCAAATGATGACGGATTGCGTTCCCGCCTTTTTTAAATCTTTTAATTGATTTTCAGGGAAGTTTTCGTTTTTGTTTTCTTTTTCGCGACCAATTCTTGCGCAATCGCTGCGAGGGCCGAATCTCCATCTCGGGGGAGAGAACTGCGAGGGTGAAATGAGCGACTTGAGTGCGGACCAAAAGCCAAGGTCCACTATCTTTTAATTTGCAATTTTTGTTCTTCTCACCTCTGACTTTCCACATCTTTGCTTCTAAATGGCCTCTTTTGATGGCCTTGCAATCGCACCACCAATTGGCTCTTTAATCTTCTTCCCTTGCCACTTCTCCGCCCCTCCCCCAACTCTCTTGATGCTGTGGCCGGGTTCGCACCTTTGCATTCGAACAGGAAGAGGAAGTGGGACGTGGCGGAGCCCTCTCCCGCTGGTGGCGAGCAGGCAGCGCCTGCCGCCACTCCCCCGTCCCTCCCGCCCTATGCACCAGTTGGTGCACCTGCCGTTGGTGGCCCTCCGCCCATGTCCGTGCCTATGGGCGGTGGCGTGTACGGCGCCCCTCCGCCCGGCGGCCTCATCGATCCGACCAACCCGGCTTCCATCGCCGCTTTCGCCGCCAGCCGGCTCAACGCCATGCTCGCCGCCAAGGGAGCCGCGCCCACCACGGCAGCGGTACCCAAGGCCTCCGATCCCATCGCCACCACCGAGCCACCACCCGCCCTGGCGCTCACTCACTCATCTTTTTCCTTCCATGTCTGGTGACGCCGCGGTCTCAGGCTGCCGCCGCGCCTCTGCCGCCACCGCCAGTCAAGGAGGAGGGTCTGGTCGCAGAAGTCGAGATCAACAACTGTCCGCCTGCCGTGCGCTACCTGCTAACTAAGGGTGTCACCCACCAGGAGGTATCGGACACGCACGCACGCACGCACGACTTGATTGTCATCCACACTCACGCACGCCGACACACAATGTGGGGTGTGCTGCGCGCAGATTCAACAGCAGACCGGGGCCACGGTGATATCCCGTGGCCGGTTCAGGCCGCCGCACGAGGCCGACCTGCCGGTGACCTCCCCCGCCGACCGGCCGCTCTACCTCCACGTCTCGGCCGCCACCCAGCAGGAGGTGGACAACGCCGTCAGCAAGATCAACACCCTCATGAAGGGGGAGATATCGCCCTTTCGGGTACGCACCGTTTGGTCCACTCCACCCAACCCATCGGTGTGCGGTGTGCGGTGCTGACGTTGTAGTGAACCACCCAACCACACAGTCCTCGCGGGAGGAGCAGACCGCCAAGGTGTTCGTGGGCATCGACCTGGCGGAGGCCCGACGAATGAATTTTAACTACGTGGGCAAGATAATTGGGCCGAAGGTGCGTGGGCCACTCAGTGAAGTGTGTGTGTGTGAGCTGATGGTGTTGACGTCGTTCGCTGCTGCCCGCTTCTTGCATACAAGGGAGCCTATGTGAAGCACATCGAAGCGCAATCGCGGGCTCGGGTGCAGCTGAAGGGGCGGCGATCCGATAATCCCGCCGAGCAGCCCGAGGACGAAGAGGAGATGCACCTCCTCATCATCGCCAGCAACAAGCAGGTGCGTAGACAATCTGAGAAACTCTCACACTCGCATCACACTCGCATCACATTCGTGGTCCATCCGCTCATCACCGCACTTTACACGTGTCGTGTCGTGTGACCAGGCGCTGGAGTCGGCCAAGAAATTGTCGGAGGACCTGCTCGGCACGGTGCGAGAAGATTTTGAGGAGCACAAGAAGAACTTTGCCGCTCGCGCCAGCGGCCCACCGATGGGCGGCTACGGCGGTGGCGGCTACCCTCCCCGCGTGGCCTACCCACCCATGGGCGCACCCGGGTACCTCCCTCCTCTCCTTCTCCCCCTCCCCTTCCCCGCTTTCTCTCCCCGTCATCAACATAACTCACGATGGAATGCCTGGCATGTGCAGAATGCCTCCGTATGGTGCGCCGCCGCCCTACGGCGGAGCCTATGGCGGCTACGGCGGCTACGGCGCGCCGACGCCCTACGGCGCCTACCCGCCCGGCGTAGTCCCTGGAATGCCGCCCGGTGTGCCGCCGTACGGCCAGCCCCCCGGCGCCTACCCGCCGGGCGCCGCCGCTCCGTACGGCCAGGCCCCGTCGCCCTACGCACCTGCTGGCGCGCCGCCGGGCGCCGAAGCCTACGCCGCCTACGGCCAGCCCTACGGCTACGGCTACGGCATGTACGCGGGCTACCCGCCCGGTGCGGCACCACCACAGCCGCCCGCGCCTACGGGTCCGCCCGGCGCCGCGACGGAGGAAGGCGCCGGGACGACGGCGGAGGGCGCCGGTCAGTCGTCGGAGGGTGCCGGCCCGCCCGGCGCGGCCGCCGACGGCAGCACGTCGCCGCAGGCCTCGCGCCGTTTCCAGGAGTACCCCGTCGCCAAGAAACCACGCCCCGATGAAGATGTACGTGCGTGTGCGTGTGCGTG
>CDFN01047895.1:0-19636 GCA_000826445.1 Acanthamoeba quina | reverse complement strand
GGGGGGGGGGGGATTGACAAGCCACACCACGACAACGAAGAGAATGTATCAGCGTCGGCGTCTGGGGAGTTGGATGAGGGGTGGGTGATGCGGGGATCGGGTGGATGTACGTGTAGAACGCTGAGAAGTTGGTGAGCGAAAGCAGCTGGCTGCGTCGATGCATTCCGGTGAGGCCAGTGGGAGTGCCCATCGAGGCGGACGCATCTGTGCATATGCGCGTGTCGTGTGGTGTGGCGCACCGGTGAGTCCCTGAGTCGTCGGCGACACTCTTTAAAAAAAACAGTACCTTCAATGTGGATGAGATTGTTGGGTAGGATGCGAAGGTCGACACCGAGACTGAAGAGTCGAGTGATGGGCAGGAACAGATCAGTTAAAGAACGCACGCCCGGCATACCAGGCTGGCACGTGACGGGTGCGAAGACATGTTTGTGGGAACGTACATGTTTTTGTAGATTAGGCGAACGTGCGCGACGTCCCTCGGGATGAGCGAAATGTCGTTGGCCAGCAGGTAGTTGTCGGCCGTAGGCGTGTGAAGGAACGAGTTGATCATGTGCAGCGGCACGTTCGTTCGGTACACCGCCTTGGGGACAAAGAAGTCGTATCGCGCGTGAGAGAGAGAGAGAGAGAGAGAAAAGAAAGCATTAAAGTCAAGTCCAGGTGTGGACGCTGTGGGATGGCCGGTAGGTACCTCGAGAAGCTCGGCAATGCTCCGACGTGCGTTCAACAAAAACTGGAAGTACGGCGCCACCGGACCACACTCGAACCTGCGAGAGCAGAAGCAAGACGACGACGGTGTGAGCGACGCCCACCCACAATTGAAAAAACCACCACAGCGGCGAGCCAGGGCCTGGCCCGGTAACGCACCCACTCCAAGTGATTTCGAAGCTGGCCTCTTCCGACAGGCTGATGGACAGCTCCTTCTGTCCCTGGAGCGGAGTGATCAGTGGGACGTTCAACTAGTTAGAGGGACGGAGCGTGGTTTACCTCATCAAAGTGAAGTACGAGGTGGGTGGGCGTGAATCGATGAACTTCGAAGTAGCGAAGCAGGTGGCCATACTGGGCGGCATTGCTGAGAACTGCGGACACGAAGGTGGGTGAGAGTGTGTCAGTCAAGGCCGAGCTTGGTGCACCAAGATGGCTTTGTGTGGGCTGAGATCGGAGCGAACCGCTTTCGAGGCCGTTGGCGAGGGCGGTCATGCGGGTCACCCCGCGCAGATCACGCAGGAAGATCTTCAACGAATCGGCCTTGTCATCAGCAACGTGGTCGTATTCAAACCGCCATCCGTGTCCCGGCTCGTACGTGATGTTGCCAGCCACTAAGTTCATGATGAACACGGCGACGCTAAATGTGAGGTCTCCGCTCGTCTGGTGTTGTGTGTGCGTGCGTGTTGTGCGTGCCGTGAGAGCGACGTACGGTGTGGTGGCTGCTTCGCAGAGATGTAGGGAGCGAGGACACCGAACGTGGGCTTCGACTCTTCGACGATGACCACCCACTTGAAGTCGCCCAAGAAGGAGATCCTGTCCGGAAAAACAAGACCAAGGTGTGCGTGAGTGATACCACAGGCGAAGATCCGAGGAGAAGGGGAGGTGCGCAATATGGAGAGTGGCGAAGTACCGCATCTGAGAAATGGGCATCTTGAAGTCGTTGAGGGGAATGGTGAACAGGAGGTCGCCGTTGTCCTCGCTCTTGCACGAGATGCCCTTGCTCTCTTCAAAGAATCGTCGCATCATCAACGAGGTTATCGTTTTCCTGTGTTTGATTGGGTCAGCGGAGAAGAGACGGGGAGCCATTAGAGCAGCGACAACGGCCGGCTGCTCCCAGACGATGTAGTGCGTACCTGCAGTTACTCACAATCGACGACAGAAGCGACTGGTAGGGCACCACCCGATCTCCCGACGAACTGGAAGAAGGGCACACAACAACAACAACAGCGTCAGCACCGCTCACCGAGCTGAACCGAAGAGAAACACCACACACCCCACGCACCTGGACGGCGTGGTGGCTGTGTGCCGAGGTCGTTTGGATTCGTCTGCGACCTTGCCTTCGCCGTCCGCGTTGCCGTCAGTCTCTTCAGCCTTGCGCTTGGCGCCAGCGGCGGGCGGGGTGGTGGGCGGCGTTGCGCCGTCCTTTTCCTTGCCCTTGTCTGACTTGCGTTTGTTGCTCGCTTCGCTCTCCTTCTCCCGCTCACGCTCCTTCTCCTTTTCCTTGTCCCGCTCGCGCTCCTGCTTTATCTGCTTGGCGATGTCGGCAGGAATGCTGGCCTGCTCGTGGAGGAACGACGCCGGCGAGGGCATGGGCGAGGGCGACATGAGCGGGTACGGCGAGGGCATCGGCGTGGAGAAGGTGGAGAACGGCGTGTGCGGCATGAGGAGCGATGTCGAAGACGAGGACGACAGCGAGGGGATGAGGAACGGAGAGCTCTTGGAGAAGGCGTCAGCAAGCGGCACCACCTGGTGGATGTGGATCAAGGCCGACTGGGTGCTCTTCCTGCACACATTGACACCACCAGCCTGACGTCAGCGTCGCTGCCGTCGCATTGCTCGCACTCATATTACTGGCAATCACCGTCAAAATCCATCGGCACGTACTTGGTGACCAATAAATAAAACTTGGGGGTGAAGTCCTGCTCCTCGATTTCGATGGCCAGAAAGTAGTCGGGCACATCCCTGAATCGCAGGTACAGCGTGTTCTGCGAGAAGGCGTGCTGTTGCTCTGTGGGTGGGTGCGACAAACGTGTCGAGGAGTCAGGAGAGAAAGACACTGAGAGACCAGCGAGAGATCAAAAGCACAGGGTGCAGCAAAACCTTTGTCGGGCTCGGCTGATGGTGGCGCCTTCAAAAGATCGTGGAAGGCTTCAACGCGGAGCGACTCGGCGCCAGCGATTCGAGAGAAGTGGTACAGCAACGCCTGCGGAGGAATGATATGGGTGATGAGCGATGAGAATTGTAAAATCAATCAATTAATAAGTGAATTTAAGAGTGGTGGAGCACCTTGTGTCGCAGTTCCCGGACGATTGAAGGAACGTGGCTCGGGTCCTTGTTCAACTTCGCTTCCAGCGGTAGCAGCACTTCTGCAAGATCGGACGTTGATGGTGAGCTTATTTGTCTACTATAGCTGTGCATGCACGGGTGCGATTTTTGACGCTGTTCGGGGTGTACCTTGGTCGATCACGCCAACGGGCGCCTTCAGCAGGAATCGCCCCGACCGAAGATCGATCGAAATGAACAGATAGTGTGGATTGAAGAGGCGGATTTTGAGGTAGGTTTGTGTCCCTTCAAGTTCACCACGGCATGCCACGTACGTCAGTGACGAACAACGGAGCAAGAAGGGCGCAAACTGACTGCAAGTTGCAGGTGGGTAGGGCAGACTCACCTTGGTTTGCGTTAATGAGTCGAACATCGTCGGAGAAGAGGCCCAGCTTGGTATCCGCAAACAGCGCCTCTTGTAGCGCAAACAGGAGAGAGTAGGAATGGTACTGCAGCGCCTGCTGGAAGAGGTGCTCCAAGTTGAGGCTGGTGGACCTCTGTGTGAAGCGAAGGAGGTCAGTGTCCCTGTCGCGTTGCGCACAGTACAGGTCATAACGAAGGTCCTAACGCACCACAACGAGTTTCACCTCCTCGCCGCTGACCGGGTTCATGATGGTTGGCGTGTGGGTGACAGACAGCTGTCGCTCATCGACAACAATTTGGAGGTAGATCGGCCACTCGGCCTCCATCCCGTCCCGTTTTAGGTGTCCGGGAGGCTTGACAGCCGCCAACTCCCTGTCGATGACGTGTCGGGGTCAGCAAGCGGAGACTGAAAGAGGAAGAGAGGGAGAAGGGGGGCAAACCTCCAGTAGTAGATTCGCAACTCCTTTTCTGGCACGTAGTCGACCTTGACATCGGGAGCCAGCCGCCTGCTCAACACTTGCGCTTGGGTGGCCAGCACTCCGATCTGTAGCGGCACGCACACGGCGTCTGCAAGAGAGCAGCTGTGTGATTAGTGACCAGCTCGTGGAGAGAGAACGAGGGTCGTAGAGACTGTACGCATGATTATGTATAGCTCTTCAAGGGGGTGGTCGGCGCGCGCCATCCGCTGTTGCAGCCTGTCCTTCAAAATGTTCATGAACCGAGGAGGGAACAGGGTGTCCGTGTCCTCCTTCACTCCCGCTGCACAAAAGACAAACCCTGTGAGCAAACTGTGAACGTGGCATTGTGGTGGGGTAGGAGTTTGCGACACGCACCACTGGACGAAATAAATAGGTCGATGCTGAGGACTATCCAGGGGTACTTCTTGACTTGCTCTGCTTCGGTGCCAATCTTCGGGTCCTCGCCATAGACCGTGAGTGACACCTCGAACTCGTTTTTCACCTTGAGATACACGCGACCGTCCTCTGTTTGCAGGGAAAGAGATGTTTAGACACCTCAGCTGCGTCTCGCGTCCGGTTACAGGCAAAGCGTACCAACGCGCACGGAGAAGTGGGGAGGCAGCTTGGAGTGAAACAAACGCATCGAGATGATGTCGTTCAAGCGCTTCAGAATCTGCTTTTCCTCGTCCTCGGCGATCGGTGCCGGCGGAATGATGTTCTAGAAGCACACGACGTGATTCAATACAGCAGGGCCACGAGCTGTGCGGTATGCAAAATGGGTGCGTGCGGCTTGGTGGAAGGACTACCTTGACGGCAGTGGGCAGAGGTGAGTAGTTGCCCGTGGTCAGAACATCGATGGCCGTTGGGATGTCGTAGTTGGGCGCTCTGCGGTGGTGGCGTGGTCAGGCAAGTACAACAAAAGTACAGCACAGCACAGCTAAAGCGGAAGGACAGCGGGCAGCACCTTGCATCCTTGATGGTGCCCATGAAGGCGTAAAGTCGAGCAGCAGCGCCCTCAAGAGATGCATCCTGTTCCATCAGGAAGTGCTCCAGGTCCTACAAAAGCGGGTGCCAAGCGAGTGAGAAGAGCGGTAAGGCGGGCGCTCCGCGGTGCTCAAGCGCAGGGCAGCAAAGATAGAGTGTAGGTGCAGCGCCAGGAGAAGCTAGCGAGCCGGGGCAGCAGGGCGGCACGTACCCAGGAGGCCTTCACCGCGGGCACGTGAGCACTCCACTTCACCAAAACAAGGAGCTTGATGAGTCGGTTCCGCGCATTATGGAAGAGGTCCCGCAGAGCGATCTTACGATCGCGATCACTCTTCTCCTCGAGCCTGCACCAAAGCATTAAATCAAATGTGCGGCAGGTGGGGCAGGAATTGGAATCACAAAATAAAAGAGAATAAATTGGATGGTAATTCAAAGAAGTGAGGCGGCCAGGTACTTCTGGGCAACGGCAATGAGTTCCTTGTAAGTCCTCTCCACGGCCCTGTGGATGACAGTGGACAGCTTCACTGTCCGCAGCTCGGGCGGGGGCGGGGGCGCGTCGGCCATGGCAGCTAATTTGAGCGAATTAGGCAGGCGAAGGGGGTTCAAATCCTTGCAATCGCCTTGATTTACGCTCAAAGATCTTGTATGTTCCCTGATCGGGCACGATCTCCCCTGCTAGCCAATCCAACCGAGAGCGGCTTCGCAGTCACTCTTTCTTCTCCTCCCTCCCGTCTGCCGCAGTTCAGGCAGAGCCACAAAGAGGAAAAATAGGAGCAAAAAACCAGCCATAAATACCCACCTAATTGCTGACGCCAGATAAAACCGGGATCCGAATTTGTGTCGACCGCTCCAGAGCCAAAAGGCCGGCGTTCAGATTCCGGATCTTTGTCTCGCTCTCAAACCGGCCAGCAACACCATCAGCTCCTCTTCATCAGGTTCGTACACTCTCATCTACTCACCTGGGAAGGCCACGTTCCGTTAGTTTATAAACCACAATCCGAATCGCGACATGCGAGCAGGAATGAAATCCTAATCTCACGTTGTACATCAGAATCCAACATGTCCCTCAAGAACGACATCGTCTCCGCCCTCGAGAAGGTCACCGCTAAGGATGCCACTGAGACCCACGCCTGGGTCAAGCCCTACGAGGCTCCCGCCGCTGATGTGCACCAGTTCCTCTTCTTCCTGAAGCCTGAGGCCACCGCCAGCTACGATGTACGGTTCCTGAAGCAAACTTTCCGTTCTGCCCTTTTCCTAATCTCGGAACACATTTCAAATCAACAGGGCGTTAAGGTGGACGCTGTGGTCGAGCTCGCCCTGAAGACCCTCGCCGATTTCGGCGTTGAGGTCGGTTCCGTCCGCGTGCTGTCCGGCGACTACCTCGACAAGCACAACCTGATGGGCCAGCACTACGGTGTCATCTCGGCCATCTCCAGGGAGGGCGTGCCCGTCATCTCTGAGCAGGCCAAGAAGAACCTCGACGAGAAGTTCAAGGCTGACATTGAGGCCGGCGCTGCCGTCCTCGGTGGCCACCAGTTCCTTGCCAAGGAGCCCGGTTTCAACGCCTTCTCGCTCAGCGTGCTGAACGACAACCTCGGCACCACCAGGCTCGCTGGCGGTACGTCAATCTTTGCGATGAATTTTCCAAGTTCCGGAGCTCACAAATTTTTGTGCCGCAGGTACCTATGCCATGAAGATCAAGGTCCTCGGCAAGCCCGTCATCATCCTCAACCCCTTCCACGCCTACCAGCTCGGTCCGTAACTCGAGACTCAAACGCATCGCTTTTCGATTCGCATGCGCTGACTTGCAAACTTTATTCAGTTCCCTACACCACCAAGGGTCACTCGATCATCCTGTTCGAGGCCCGCTCCACCAAGTCGTGGGAGGATCTCCGCCAGAAGCTCACCGGCACCACCGACCCCAAGGATGCCGCTGAGGGTTCCATCCGCAACCTGTTCCTTAAGCACGTACGTTCCTCCTTCCGCACAGCCCAGTTCGAGCCAGTTTTTCTCTGTGATGCAAGCTTTGCTGCGTTCTTTCTGAACACCATTGTTGAAACCTTACTTCCTCAAAGCGCCTGAGACCATTATCTCTTCGTAGTAGCTTGATGTGGTTCTTCATTTCTTTAGCTCACTTCGCTCCCATCAACAGAAGGCCGACCTTGGCCTCGGTGACGTCGACAAGGGCACCAACGGCGTGCACGCCTCGGCTGGTCCCCTCGAGGGCATGGTCGAGCTCCAGCGCTTCTTCTCTGACCACGAGGCCGGCTCCACCCTCGGCTACGATCACACCGCCTTTGGCAAGCTCCTCATCTCCAAGGGCCTCACCCTCGAGCAGGTCCAGAAGCTCGCCACCAACCCCGACCTCGACCAGGAGGGCAAGAAGGTGTCTGCTTTCGACGCCACCGAGGAGAAGGACGCCGCCGAGTCTGCGGACGTTCTCGCCAACGCCAAGTTCGCTGCCGCCCTCTAAGCGAGCCCTTCCTTGTCACTTTAGCGCAAAGACACGACATGTTCGTTCGAAGGAAGCTTTTGGTTGCTATGCGCCACACAAAGGAAGGTCCAAAGAAGGAAGGAGACCAGAAGACGAAGAGGCGTTGAGAAGACATCACAAACCAAAACAAACAAGAAGGGCCAACACCTCACCCGCACGCCTCATCTCTCGTTCATAGACTGTAATCGTGTTCGCTCTCCTCCAACAAGATGGCGGTGTCTCTCAAGGTGAACTTGAGGTCGATTGGAACCACCAAGACGATGAGGTTCGTGGGTGAGATGTCGGTGTCCGAGATGGCCAAGGAGATCCGTGACAAGGTGCCCAACGCCGGCGGTAGCGACCACGGCATCTTCCAGCCCGGTACCATCACGCAGAAGCCCAGATGGCTGCGCATCGAGAAGACTCTTCGCTTCTATGATCTCCAGTCTGGCGTACGTCCAACATAGACACGAAGAACGAGGAGTGGGTGAGGCTCACCTTCTCTCACGCCCGTGTGCAGATGGAAATCGAGTACAAGAAGAGACATCGGCAGCTCAAGGTAAAACTGCTGGACGAGACGGTGCGCACGTTCATGATCGACGAATCGGCCACAGTCGCAGCCTTGACGGAGCACGTGGGTTACAAGATGGGCATCAAGAACCCGGAGGAGTTCTCCTTCAAGATCGTCAGGTGCCCCAAGACGTCTTCTTCTTGCACCCTTGACGCTGCAGCTCAACCTGGGTTGTGTCGTGCAGGGATGATTCCCAGGACTGGTTGCACCCCAACGTGACCCTCCCAGAGCAAGGCGTGACGGAAGACGAGACCGTGCTACTGAAGAAGAAGTTCTTCTTCAACGACGCCAACGTGGATCGTTCCGATCCCGTCCAGCTGCACCTCCTCTACGTGCAGGTTGAACCCTCTTATTTCTTTATGAATTTCAGTGTCTTTTTTTGCTGATTTATTGATTTTGGCGTGGACAGTCGAGAGATGCGATTGTGTCGGGAGACCACCCCTGCACGAAGGATGAGGCAAGGGATTTGGCCGCTCTTCAGTGCCAGATCACTTTCGGTGACTGCAACGGCAAGAACAAGAACCTGGTCACGTACGTCCCCCTGTTGATCGTTGGATTGCGGTGGTGGGATCCAAAGAGAGGGGCTGCTGCGGGGGTCAGGCGTGCCGTCATCGCTTGTTGTAACCACTTGGGCGGTACAGTGAGAAAAAGATCAAGGAGTTCCTACCGCCCCAGTTCCACAAGCTGAAGGGGTTCGACAAGGACATCATGCGTGAGTACCAGCAGAAGCTCACTGGTATGATCGAGGTCAACGCGAAGTACAGGTGCGTGCGCGCGTCACAGAGCTCTTTGTGATTCACGCGGTGCGCGCTCTACGGCTCACCGTGTCTCACCGTGTCTCATCGTGGCGTGCGGACGGACCTACACAGATATGTACAGCTGTGCCGATCGCTCAAGACCTACGGTATCACGTGCTTCCAGGTCAAGGAGAAGGACAAGAAGAAGAAGAACAAGATGATTCCCGTGCTGCTCGGCATCACGCGTCACGCCATCCTGCGGATGGATCCCGAGACGAAGGAGGTGATCAAAGAGTTCCCGCTGCCTCACCTCAAGCAGTGGTCGGCTGCGCCCGCCGCGTTTACGATGGACTTTGGTGACTACGAGGACTCCTACTACACTGTAATTACTAACGAGTCCGACGCCATCTCGCAGGTACGTCGCGCCATCTTGCCCTCTCATGAGCTCATCGGCTCAGAGTGATTGAGTGTCACCTGCCGCGAGCTCACCTCGCCACTCTGTCTTGTTGGTGCATCCGCCGGCGGTGTGCAGCTGATTGCCGGTTACATCGACATCATCCTCAAGACGAGGAAGGACGCCGCCCGCATCATCGAGGAAGAAGAGCCTGAGATGGCCTTGGAAGAACACGTACGGGCACCCGTTCCTCTTTCTCCTCAGCGGCTTGTGGGTGGTATATCGTGTGCGTGCGTGCGCGTGTGGCTGACCAAGCCAATCAATAGATCGCTCCGGTGTACGGCCGAGTCTACTCCTCTGTCACGACAAACAACATGGCCCCAGGAATGTGGGACCCCAGCACGTCGATGGAGTACGCGCCCGGTCCGGGTGCTCTGCCAAGTACGTGAACGGTCCCCTCAATGGCACGCGACCAATTTGAATGGCTAACCGCGCCTCCGCACAGACTACGCCATGCAGCAACAGCAGTTCGCGAGGATGATGCACGTCAAGGGCCTCGAGGAAGCGGTCGTCTCGGCCACCGCACTCGTGGAAAACTTCCAGAACCCCTCACTTGGCGTTGCGCTGGGCCTGGCCAAGATGCCCGTCACCCAGGCGCTCACGGCCCTCACCGGTGCCGCAGGGCAACTGGCAGCTGCGATGAGCAACTATACTCCCGTACGCACCCGGCCCTGCATCGCCAATCACAACGCCAATACTAACTACGCCAAATTAATATGGCGGAACAACCAGACGTCGGCAGCAACGGTCGATGTGGCTGCACAGGTCACGCTCACAGGCCTGGGCGACCTCATCGCCTCGGCCAAGGCGGCTGCCGAGGCGACAGACGACCCACTGGTGCTCGACGGCGCTCGGTGCCTGACCGAGGCCATCAGGACCATGCTTGCGGTTCGTCCTCTCCTCCTCTCTGATCTCCCTTGCACAAAACGCGGCACCCGAGCAAGTGCTGACGCTCTCTCCCGCAATTGTGACCACTCCGCTCAGGCGGCTGCCTCCCTGAAGCGCAGCCCCACCGAACAAGTGGCGGTCGAGCAGTTCCGCGAGTCGCAGCTCGCAGTGCAGAGCGCGGCGACCCATGTGCAGGCCGCCACCGCGGGCACTCTCGCGGATCAGGTGCGAAGACTGTTGCTTGCGTTGTTCGCATGTACTCTCGGACGGCCCAGCCTCACTCTCTCCTCTCCAAGGTATCGCAAAACCTGATCCTCGAGTCGGCCAAGGCGGTCGCGGCTGCCGCCGCGGCTACTGTCGCCGCGGCCGTTGCTGGGGTTGAGGGCCAGGCAGTCCCGGTGGCCACGCGCCAAGAGGTGCACGGCACGGCCAGGGCTCAGGCCTCTGCTGCCGCGAAGGTGCGTCGGGCTTGTGCGAGGGTCCCCTTGCGCGAGCGAGAGTAGACTGACATTTGGGTGTGATGGCGGATAGGTCCTCGGTATCTCCACCGCGCTCGCGCCTGGCATCCTGAACCCTGCGTACACGCAGCAGATCGCCACGGCGTGCCGAGCGCTCGCCGATGCCAACCAAGTGCTCAGCGGCTCCGTGAGGGCAGGCTGCCCCGACCCGGTCTCCGCTGTACGTGTTCCCTTCTCTTCGTGGCGCGCAATTCGACCGACGCGAGCTTGAGTTATCGGGCGAGCCACGCTGCAGCCGCAGATTCACTCACTGACTGCGCCTGCTGTATGGCCTGGTGGAAAACAGGCGGTGTCGAAGAACGCGCAGCTGACCGAAAGGGCCATGGCGCAGCTGCTCAATGCCGCCGCCTCGGCCGGCAAGAAGGGCAGGGAGCCCATCGACTTTATTACGCCTCTCGAGGACGTGGGCTCCAACCTTGAGCAGCTGCAGGTGGCAGCCAAGAGCAACCCCGGCCTCATCCCCTCCTCGGCGTCAGCTATCCAGTCCGCGGCCAACAACCTCGTCGCTTCGACCAAGACCATCGCCAGTGGCCTTGGACCCGATCGTCAAGCGGCGCTGCTCGAGCGCTCCAAGAACATCGCCGACGCGTCCAACAGAGTGCGTTGAACAATAGCAACCACAACGCTCAGTGTATAAATCATGTCACTCATTGGTCACCACACCGTCGTGTGCAGGTGGGGCAATCGGCGCGAGCGGCCGTTGGTTCTGGCGACGCATACAGCGCGGGTCAGGTGGTGTCGGCGGGCCAGGCCACCATGGCCGCCGTGCAGGCGCTGCTCGCCGCTGCGCCGGAGGCCGTCATCGATTCCGTGGCCTACTGGTCTAAGGCGGCCGCGGCGCAGACGTCGGCGCTCATGGCCGCGGCCATGCCAGCCAAGGCCAAGGACCCCGGGCTGAGCGCAGCCATCGACAACGCTGCCGCGGCCGTCTCCGATCTCGTGGAGGCCGTCAAGCAGCACATCAATTGCGCACCCGGCGCCAGCGCCGGCGTGGTAGTGGCGGCCAAGGCCGCCACGGTGCCCGTCGCCGCTCTCCTGGGCGCCACAGCGCAGGCGGTCAACTACATTGAGGACCCGAGCAAGAAGGTCGGCCTCTCTCAGGCAATTTCCGATGCCCAGGGCGCCCTCCAGAAACTGGCAACGTCGGTCAAGGCCGCGTCCGAGGCCAACCGACCCCGCGCGCTTGTGGACGCCAGCGAGCAGCTGCGCGCCGCCACGGCCGATCTGGACGTGGCCTACATTGCCGCTGAGTCCGCGGCGCTTCCGCGCACCCTGGGCTACACCACTGAGTCCTCGACGAAGGGCCTGGGCGACGCGTGCAAGGCGCTCCAGGCCAGCTCGACCGCCACCGATGCTGCGGCCCGTCACTCCGTGGCCGCTGTTGGACCCGCGTGCAAGACCATGACGGGTCACGTGTACCAGGTGGCCACCGCCGCCAAGGCGCTGGCCGCCTTCTCACCCGATGCCGCCTCGCAGAAGCAGATCGTGGCCGCGTCGAAGGGCGTCGCCGTCGCGGCACAGGGAGTAATGGAGGCGGCGAAGAACCTGTCTGAGAACCCCTCGAACCAGGGCTTCGAGGCCGGTTCAGCCAAGGCGCAGGAGGACATGACCAAGGCTATCGGCAACCTGCTCACCTCGGCGCACGGGCTCGACACAGGCGAGCTCGATGAGGCTGCTGACGTGCTGGCCGCGGAGGCCGTGCGAATGACCGTCTCGCCGCCGGCCAAGGTTTCGGTGCCGCAGGAGGTCTTCGTGAGCCAGGCCTACGAGCTCGTGGGCGCCACCAAGTCCCTCGGCGCTGCCCTTTCCAGCGTTGCCGCCATGGCCCAGGGCAGCCCGAAGATGATGGCTGCCGCAGCCAAGGCCGCCGCCGGCGCAGTCAGCCCGTTCATCGACGCAGCCAACACCTTCTCCGCCACCTGCCCGGACGTCGGCGCCAGCAAGACCATCTCGCGCTCCGCCGTCGAGCTGGCCAACATCGGCGCGCGCGTCATCCTCGCTGCCAAGTCCGTGGCGTCCGGCGACGTCAGTCAGAAGAAGAGCCTGCTTGATTGCGCCGCGGCGATGCAGCGCGCGATGGAGATGATGCTCGACAGCCTCTCGTCGTGCCAGCCCGGCCAGAAGGAAATCGCTGACGCGCAGCGCAACATCCAGAACGTGCGTACCAAGCTGGACTTTGGCGGCGACTACGATCGGCAGAACCTGGGACAGCTCAACGACGCGTGCCGCTCGCTCTACGAGATCTCCAACACCATCGCCACCGTTGCCAGCACGTCGCCGGAGCTGCTGGGCACCTTCTCGCTCCGCATGACCAACGCCGCCGACGTCATCGCTAACGCCTCGCGCTCGGCCGCCGAAAACGCCGCCGGCTCGACGCCCCAGGAATTCGTGGCGCCCATCCAGAGGGCCGTCGACGTGCTCCTCGTCGCGTCGACCATCAACCGCGGCGACCGCAACCGCTCCCTCGCCACCGCCAAGGACCTCGCCCAGGTACGTACATGTGTCACGCACCACCTTAACTTCGCCTCAACTGCTGATCGATGTCGCCCTCTTAACTTCTGCTGCGCGTCCTCTGTAGGCCACGGCCGAGATTGTGAAGCACGCCAAGACGCTGGCCCAGTGCACGCGCGACCCGGTACAGCGACGCAATGCGATCATCGCCACCGAGAAGCTGGCGACGGCCACAGTCGCGCTGGCGCAGGGCGCCAAGGTGGCCATGCAGCCGTCTCTGGTCGAGGGCACGCGCGAGGCGCTGCGCGACGTGCGGTCGGCCATTACCACCGCGGGCGACCCCGCCGCCGAGCAGCTCATCGAAGCCGCGCGCGCCGTGGCCGGCATCTCGTGCAGGCTGATTGACACCTGCTCGGTCGTCAACAGCAACCCCAAGGACGTGGCCAACCAGCTCAAGCTGGCCTCGATCGCCAAGTCCATGCCGGCCTCGCTGCAGGCCGTGCAGAAGGCCGTCTCAGCCCTGCTTCCGGCAGTAAAGGAGTGCGACGAGGCCATTGCCGAGGTCGAGTACGCGTCGAGCGAGATCGAGTCCACCAGCATTGCCATCGCCTTCGGCCAGCTGGACAAGAGCAGCGGCCGCACCTTTGCCGAGCACGCCTCGGAGGTATCGCGCGCGGTCAAGGACCTGAGCGCCGAGATCAAGAACCTGGCGCAGCCCAAGGACGCCGCAGCGCGGGCGCGTGCGGCCAACGCGATCAAGGCCTCTATGGGCGGGTTCATCATGGCGGTCAAGTCCACCGTCGCGTCGACCACCAACCGCAACACGCAGGAGTCGCTGCTGAGCCGCTCCAAGGAGCTGTCCGACGCGCTGCAGCTGCTGCTCAACTCGGTGCGCACGGCCGCTACCGGCGGGGCCAACGACGTGCCCCAGCGCCTGACCGAGGCCGAGAAGGTCATCAGCGTGCTCGCCGCGTCGCTCAAGTCCAACACCGCCGGCGTGCGCGAGATCGACGAGGCCTCCAAGGAGATCAGCGCCGCCATGAAGGTGATGGAGCAGCCGCTCATCCCCCACGGCAAGTCCTACCGCCAGGCCAAGGTCGAGCTCAAGTTCCAGACGCAGGAGCTGATCAAGGACGTGGCCGACCTGATGAACATCGCCAAGACCAACGCCGAAGACGCCGGCGGCGTGGCCAAGATCATCGCCTCCAAGATGCCCCTTATTGTCGCCATTACCCGCGAGACGGCCTCGGCCGCCGGCGACTCCCAGACCAAGGCGGCGATCGTCATGGCCGGCCGCCGCATCGGCCAGGGCGTGCAGCAGGCCGTCCAGGCCGCGCGCAACTGCGCCGCCGACCCCAAGAACCGCAACCTGCAGAAGGAGCTGGTCGTCGCCTACACCCAGGTGGGCCAGTCCGTCACCACCCTCTTCGACACCTGCTACTCGGGCGCTTCGGGCGAGCGCGAGTGCGAGGAGGTGGCCTACGCCCTAGGCCGCACCATGGCCGACCTCGACGCCAGCGTCCTCTTCGCCGCGGCCGGCGCCGGCGACCTGCACGAGGCCACCGGCGGCCGCACCTACGAGGCCTGCCACAACGAGTTCCTCAACGTCTCGCGCCAGCTGGGCGACGTTTCTCAGCGCTTCCAGCTGGTGACCAAGGACGACCCGGCGCAGGTCGGCGCCGTGGCGGTGCAGCTGGGCGAGCTGGGTCAGCGGCTGGCGCAGAACTGCAAGGCCCTGGGCGCCCTGGGCGGCGACAAGAACACCTATCTGCGCCTGATCGATGCCTGCAAGGCCGTCGAGGGCAACATCCAGCAGCTGGTCCAGACCGGCAAGGACTCCCAGAGCGAGCCCGCCATCCACGCGCTCGTGATCGAGTACGCCGGCGCCGTTCAGACCACGGTGGACCAGCTGGTCTCGGTGGCACAGCGCGCCACCGAGGAAGCCGCCAAGGGCGTCATGGAGCTCGACAGGGTCGGCTCCCTGTGCTACACCCTCATCGGCGCTTTCGACTCGCCCGACTTCTTGGGCAACAGCGAGGCCGACGCGCTGAGCATTGTCGCTGCGGCACGGCTCGTGGCAGCGGCCAGCGGCGAGCTGGTGGTCGGCTGCAACGCCGGACAGGAGGAGATCGTTAAGGCTTGCGGCCTCACCAACAATGCCATCCGCCGCCTGTTCGAGGCCACCAAGGGCGGCTCGGCCATCACCGACCGCTCCGACGTGCGCGCCCAGCTGGGCAACACCTCGCGCGCCGCCGCCGAGGCCCTGATGCGCCTCGTAGAGGCCTGCAAGGTGGGCTCCAAGAACAAGACCCTCTCGGCCCAGGCCAAGGTGTCCCAGTGCGCGCGCGACTGCGCCGACCGACTGCTCGAGATCGTCACCACGGCCAACCTGCTGCCGGGCGGCGAGGGCCTCACGCTCGAGGAGGACACGGCGGAGGACCTCGACCAGACCGCCGAGCGCGAGCTCGGCGCCTGCGCCGCGCTCATCGAGTCCGTGGCCAAGGACCTCCTCTCGCGTCCCAGCCGCGTCCACACCGCCGAGGTCAGCGTGGTACGTGGCCAAGCGTCCGCCCCTATCATCAATGAGGGTCAGTGGTCCACTGACACACACACACAACACACAACAGGCGGAGAACGTGACGGACTCGATCTTGGAGGCCGCCAAGGCCATCGCGCAGGCCACGACGGCCCTGGTGCGTGGCGCCCACGCCGCGCAGAGGGACCGCGTGAGCAAGCTGGGCAACCCGAAGACCAAGCACCTCTACCACAAGGACCCAACGTGGGCCAACGGCCTCATCTCGTCGGCCAAGAACGTGGCGGCCATCGTGCGCGAGCTGGTCGTGTCGGCCGACGCGGCTGCCAAGGGCAAGGCCGAGGAGGAGCGCCTGGTGGCGGCCGCGCGGGCCGTGGCCGCCTGCACGGCCCAACTGGTGGCCGCGTCGAGGGCCAAGGCCGACCCGGCGTCGCAGTCGCAGCAGAGGCTGAGCAACGCGGCCACGGCAGTCGCCACCGCCACCACGCAGCTGGTCGAGGCCGCGCGTCTCTCGGCCGAGCAGGAGCGCGAGGAGAAGAACATCAACCGCCGCTGGTCCCTGTCGCCGTCGGCCAAGATGGACTACGAGAAGCAGATCGAGATCCTCAAGCTCGAGAAGGCCCTCGAGCAGGCCCGCATGGACCGCGCCCGCAGCCGCAAGCAGCAGTACAGCGGCAACTGATCATCGCCCACAGCCTGCCACCCACATTTTCTACATTCCTGTCCTTCTACAGTGCATTTACAGGGCGTGAACGAGGAATTTTAAGAATGTATGAGCGTAATGTACAACTGGCGCCAAGCATTCATCAGACGAACCACTTGCCGAAGGAGGAGAAGAGGGACGACAGATAGGCCCCGACGGAAGAGACGGGCCGGTTGGCCGGGCTCTGGTCGCCGTTGGCCGATGCCGGGCAAGTCGCGGTGGATCCACCCACCAGCTTGTAGGAGACCGACTTGACCCACATGGCGTCGGTGGTCAGGGGCGACGTGTTGTCGGCCGTGATGTAGAGCCACACGGCCATGGAGCGGCTCGGCAGGCCGGCGGTGGCGGTCGTGCTGTTGTACTGGCCCAGGAGGATACCATCAACGTAGAAGGCGAAGTAGGTGGGCATGTAGTGGATGCTGTAGGTGTGGTACTGGGTCGACGCATTGGCGAAGGGCAGCGGGTTGATCCACTTGAGGTACGTGTACTGGCCGTTGCCGAAGTAGTCCAGCGAGGCCACCGAACGGCCAGCGTTGACGTGGAGCGTCATGCTATCCCTCGGCGTTGACCTGCTGTTGATCTGGTGGTCCGTCCAGTTGAGCTTCGGAGAGAAAGAAAACGAAAGAGATGCAAGGGGGGGAGGTACCTCCAATTGGGCGGTGAAGCCGGGAGAGACAGGCGCCTTGATCTCGGCCGTGTAGATGCCGTAGCCGTAAAGCGAGGAGGTGGTGGTGATTCCGCCGGCGGAGAAATTGAAGCCGGAGCACGAACCTGTGCAGGGCGAGATCGCCAGCTTGAGCTGGTTGGACGACGTCGACGTTTGGGCGGAGCTAAAGGTCTGGCTGAGCCAACCGCCGCCGTTGTTGATCGACCACACGCTGGTGTTGACTGTGCTGAAAGAAGGCACCTGCAGTCTCGCTGTGCGACGACGAAGTGCGGCAAAAGCGTCAACACCACCATTTCGCCCGCCCGCCCGCACGCACAATACAGGGAAGGCGACATACAGCTATCGACAGAGCAGTCGGCAGAGCTGAAGCCCGTGTTGCACTTGCACACGCCGGTGTCGGTGTTGCAGCAGCCCTGGCCCGAACACTTGTTCAAGCAGGTCAGCGCACCTGTGGCGTTAGGTGTGCCGTGTGTTGGATTAGGGGCTGCCACCACCAGAGAGGCTCGTGCGAGATGGGAGGGCAACGTACTTACACACTTGGCCGAGGCCAGACCGGTGGAGCTGCCGTGCAGGCCGTTGAGCTGGGGGTTGGTGGTCTTCATCTGGTTCGTCAACACAGTGTACGTGTCGTCTGAAAACACGACACGCACGACACGACACGACACGCACCGCACGGCACCGCACACATGAGCGAAACTGCTCAAATCGTCCACGGAGAGTGGAAGCGAAAGGGGCACCGTTGATCGTGACGAGGCCGTAGTTGCTGTTCTCGCCGTCGAGCTTGCGACCTTCGGCCGGCTCGTCGAACCACTCGAACCAGTGAAAGCCGATGACGTAGGGCAGCTTAGCCAGCGTGGTGGTGTAGTTCTTGTAGCCCAGAGCCCGGTCGGCCTGCGTGGGTACCACAAGGCCCGCGCCCTTCGTGTTGGGCAGGCCCGAGTCCTGCAGCGCATTGCAAGTTAGTCGTGTGCGGTGGTGCGTGTGCGTGTGCGTGTGCGGTGGTGCGTGTGCGTACATTGCCGCGGAAAGCGAACTCGGCCAGGAGCAGCGGCTTCTTGCCGTAGGAGTAGACTTGGTTCATGAAGCTGGTGCTGGGCACCGGCTCGGATGCGGTCGGGTAGACGTCGAGCGAGATCACGTCGTTGTACTCCCCGCAGGCCTGCAGCACCGGAGCGCTCGGCGCGCCGGCGAACTTGACGCCCAGCAGCAGGTGGTTCGGATCGTACTTTTTGATCGCTGCGCAAGCCGAGGAATGTTAGGAATGCACGCTCGACACACGCCTCAGAAAGGCGGAGGAGGCGCGCACCGTTGCGGGAGACGCTGAAGAACTGGACGGCGGCGAGGTAGGTGAAGGCCGCCGAGTCGTTGGTGTGCGACGGGGTCGACTTAAGCGGACGCGTGGAGATCTGGTCAAAGCTGGCGTAGGTCGTGTTCCTGTGTGTGCGGCCACACTCATCAGCAGATGAGCCGGACGCACTCGCGTGTGTGTGCGGTGTGTGTGGTGTGTGCGGTGCGGAGAGGGTAAGTGCGTACCAGGCGGTGTTGAGGGCCTGGATGGTGGAGTACTTGCTCTTGAGGAAGGCGACGGCCTTGACATTGCCGGGCGCAGTCTTGTTGTACACGGTGAGCATCTGGTCGAGAATGGTGCCCGGATAGCGCCAGTCGGCCCACCCCTGCAGCATCGGACCCCACATCACCTGTCACCCGCACACAGCTGTCAGTCCACCGCACACGCACACGCACGCACCGCACACGCACGCACCGCACACACGCACCTCGTTGTCGAGGAAGTATCCGATGAGGTTGGGGTCGTTGCGGAGCGGGGTGCACTGCTGGGCGGCCTTGTCGTAGGTGGCGGCCTCCCAGGCGGGGTCGAACACGTCGGGAAAGGTGCCCGCGAGCCACGAGCCGAAGCCCGAGGCGAAGCCCAAGATGCGGGTGTAGGGCATGCCCTTGGTGATGACCACGGTGTCGGCCCAGGCCCCGAGGGTGTTCAGCTTCCACGAGGTCAGGCGGCTCACGACCGAGTCGGCCCAGGCCGACTGGTTGTTGCTGAACTTGGCGCTCACAGCATCGTAGTAGGGTGTTGCGTCTGCCAATTGGTTGATAGAAGGCAAAGAATGTGCATCGACCAATCACAAAAAACAGTGAGTATTGATTGTATAATATCCACAAAAAAAAGGGAGGGGGTGGGGTGTACCTGTGGTGGAGGCGTCGCCCCACCAGCTCACGGAGGTGACGCCGAGCGAGAGGAAGGGGTTGCCGCTCGGGTCGACGAACCACCAGGCGCCCGAGGACGATTTGCCCACCGTGAAGAAGCACTTGTTGGGGTACCCAAAGTCCACCGACGCATCGCCTGCCATCCACCACCGTCCCCCATCTTTAGTGTCCGCTGATGCACCATTGGCAGGGAGGGGGGGGGGAAGTGGGCAGGAAGTTGAAAGATACCGGAGGAGATGAAGAGGGCGAGCCCCACAACAAGAAGGAGCAGTGCGGATCGAGTTGTCATCGCTTGCACCGGTCAGTGAAGAAGAACACACAACTGCCGCACGCAGCACAGGGAAAAAATGTGGTGTAGTAATTTAGCGAGCGGGGTTTGTCTCGGCCAGTGGGCCGCGAATGGGATCTACGAGTGGGCTCCATTGGCCTGATCGCGTTGCACAACCCCGTCGGTTCGGGGATATTCGGCCTTGTGCAACCACCGATCCCACCACACAACATCGTGCCATCATCGTTCACACAAAATATCACAAGGCACATGGTGCCCTCTGTACTGTGGTCACGTTCTTGTTCTACGCCCTCACCCTCA
>CDFN01047833.1:0-10332 GCA_000826445.1 Acanthamoeba quina | reverse complement strand
CGATGATGGGGTGGACGTCGAGGGCAGTGGGCGGTCGACGAGCCCGGGCGGAGAGTGGAAGAGTGAGGGAATGGGCAGGCTGGGGAAGATGGGCGATGAGGGCGAGCGCAGGGGCGTCCACTGAAACTGCGGCTGCAGCTGCGGCTGCTGTGACGGCTGCGGCCGTTGCCGTAGCTGCGGCTGCTGTGGCTGCGTGTGCTGTGCGGGTGCTGGTGGTGGTGGCTGCTGGTACGGGTGCTGGGGTGCTGCGGGCGCCGCCGCGCTGGCGACGTTGACTTGCGGCGCTGATGGTGCCGCCGCACTCGTCCCGTTCGCTTCAGGCGCTGGTGCAAGACAAAGCATGCACAAATGACCGTGAGCGATGACGCACACGCACGCGCCCAACCGCACACGCCGGAGTGGCAGCCACAGAGAAAGGCCGGAGGGACAATACCGTGGCTCGTGCGTCGCCGCTTTTCGCCGGAGCCCACGGAGTCCTGCGAGGGAACCACCTTGCGCGGACGACCGCGCTTCTTCATCGTCACGTCGGTGCAGTGCTCCGGCTTGCCCAGCGACACGCAGCGACTGCACGGCCGCTTGCTGTGCAGCAGTCGCGCGACCTCGTTAACCATCATCATTCTCGTTTCTGCAAAAGATGGGAAGGAACCTGTCACAGGCGGTGTGGGCCAAGCGGCAGGCACCACAGGCCTTGGCCGTTTTGTTGTGGGCCAGTTGCAGTTGGAAATCGCCCTCCATCATGTGTTCCTCCATTCCAGGCCGATTAAATCTCGGGTTGTTTTGCTAAGCAAGCCGGGACCGTGTTCTCCTGGGCACAACCCCTGCAAAATCGAGAACCCTCCGCTTCGATTTACCGTTTGTGTCGGGGAGCACACGTCGTGTGTTGGCGGGCCCGGACAGATTCCTTTCTGTCTGGACCAAAAAGCCTCCGACTGGTTGGCCTCTTCTCGCCTGATTTCTCCTTCGAAAAGTTGAAGAAAAAGAAAGTGAAGGAAAGAAGTCGAAGAAAATACAGAAAATTGGACTGCGATCGAATCGAAGATCAACAGAGGCTGAAAATGTGGAAGAAGAGAAAGGACATTGAAGGCGTGTCCGAGAGCTCCGTATGATGCCCCGTCCTTCCCCCCCTCCGTTCTCTTTGCTTGAATAGATGATTTTATCTATATCTACTTGCGACCCATGTTGTGCCTCGTACAGATTGTAGGCCTCAAGGCGGTGCTGTTCCAGAGAGAGCAGGAAGCCAAGCGATTCAAAGTCACAGGCGAGGCGCGGCCACGGGTACCTCTCACGCCCACCACACATGGCAGTCACTCCCTTTTGGGTCTCGGCCTGAGCTGACCGCTGTGCGTCCGTGGCACAGACACGCAAGAAGGCCAAGGAGACGGTGTGGACCAAGCAGAACAAGGGCCTCGCCGAGCGCTCGAGGCGCGACGAGGAGGCTCTGCGGGCCGAACAGAAGACCGCGGTGGACGTGGAGGCCAAGCTGCAGGAGAAGGCCCGCCTCTACGAACAGTTCGGTGCGTGCCCCGGCGCCCTCCTCAACTCCTTGCACGTCCAGTGCTGACCGAATGGCCTATGTGTCGTGTGTGTCGTGTCGTGTCGTGTCGTGTCGTGTCGTGCGTTCAGTCAGCGGAGGGGTGGCGGAGGACCCCGAGGAGGGCAAGTTCCTGGTCGACTTCCAGCAGAAGTCGTGGAGCGGTGCGCGCTTGCCCTCTCTTAGATCCCTTTCTGTGCCCACGCCAGGGTGATCGCTAGCAGTGTGATGTTGACCCCCACCTCTGCCCTCTTGCAGAGCCCCAAGCGGAGGACAATGACGAAGACGGCGGCGGGTTCTACCACGAAGACATCCAGCGCGAGGAGGACCGAAAGCGATGGGAGCGTAACGCACAGCAAGAGATCGTGAATGGTACCACGCACGCACGCACACCACCGCACACACACACCACCGCACACGCATGTCTCACGTGGAAGGTCGCGCGCTTTAACAGATGAAGCCGCGGATCTTAAGAAGCAAAAGGACCTGGAGGTGCTGGACAAAGTGATCGCGCAGACGCGGCAGGGGAGGGACAAGGCCCGCGTGCTCAAGGAGCGACGAAAGCAGCGCGCGCAGGAGCGGCTGGAAAAGATCAAGGAGCGCGAGGAGCAGATGAAGAAGGTGAAGGAGATGGGCGAGAAGGGCGAGAAGGAGCTCATCATCCAGATCGAGGAGGAGGCCGAGGAGGAGCGCCTCGCCCGGGAGCGGCTCGCGCGGGAACGCGAGGAGCGCGAGCGACGGGAGCAGGAGCGGAAGGAGCGCGTCGAGCGCGAGGCCAAGGAGCGCGAAGAGATGCAGCGCAAGAAGCGGGAAGAAGAGGAAAAGAAGCGGGCCGAGAAGCAGAAGAAGAAGGAGGAGTTCCTCGCCGCCAACCCCCTCTTCGCCCCGTCCTACGAGACGACGGCCACCACCACCACGACACCGACGCCGGCTCCGGCCAGGCCGGTGGCTGCGAGGCCCGCGCCGGTGGCTCCGGCAGCGCAGGCGTACCCACCAGTACCAGCGGCGGGCTACTACCCCGCGTCGGGCTATCACCCACAGCAGGCGGCAGCCTACCCGCCTCACATGGCCTATCCGGGCTATGCGCCGCCGCACATGATGGCCGGCTATCCACCGGGCGCCCCGCAGCACCAGACGGCGTACCCGGGGGGCCAGCACCACTACTATCCCATGGGGCCGACGGCCCCCAGCGCCACCACGGCGTCCTCGGCCGCGGCGGCTGCCGACGACTTCCTGGCGCGACTGATGAGCGAGCAGCAACAGCAGGGCACCAGCCAGCAGCATGCCCAGCACTACGCCCAACAACAGGCCCAGCACAACTACCCAACATATCCCCCTGGGGTACTCACAACTCCCCAAGCGTAACTCTAGGTTCATGTACGAGGTGTGGGCTTCAGCTGACTTTGGTGCCGTGTCTGTGCGCTCTCTCGCAGGCATCGTATGGCCCACCCGGCGCCTATCCTCCGCAGCAGCCTCCCGGCGCCTATCCTCCGGACGCCGCGGCTGCCCAACAAGCACAGCAGCAACAGCAACAGCAGTATTGGGAGGCCTACTACAGGCAACAGGCTCAACAGCAATGAATACACGAGCGCAGCCATGTTTGCTATCCTCTCAACTTCAGGCGGCAGGGAAGGAGCCAAACAAAACAAGGGGGGGGTTTGTATTTTTCTTTGATTTTGGTGATCTTTTCCGTCGAAGTACAGCCAGGCGCCGTAGTTAAGTGGTAAAATTCTCGCTTAGGGTGCGAGAGGCCCCGGTTCGATTCCGGGCGGCGCCCAAAATGTTTTTGCTGTGTGCGCGCAAAGAACAAAAATGGAAGAATGGTTGCACCCATGTATGGATAGAAGTGGAGTTAAAACAAGTAAGGCGCTGTAGTTAAGAGGTAGAATTCCTGCTTTGGGTGCAGGGGGCCCCGGTTCGATTCCGGGCAGCGCCCTATCTTTTTGTGCTATGTACATGAGGCCGTCTGGCTTCAGGGTCTGTCACTGGTAACGCTGTCGTCGCCCATCTGCAGGTCGAAGTAGGCGAGTACCTCCTCCATGTGCGGTCGCTTGTCGGGGGTCGCGTGCCAGCACTTGCGCAGGACCTTGGAGAAGTGGGCGGGGCAGTCGTGGGGGATCTGTGGTCGGCGGCCCTCGAGCACGTCGAGCGACACGCCCATGAAGTTGCGCCCGGCGTAGGGCTGGCGTCGGGTCAGCACCTCCCACATGATCACGCCGAACGAGTACACGTCGGCCCGCTCATCGTACTTCTCGCCGCGGATGATCTCCGGCGCCGTCCAACAGGGCGTGCCGCATCGAGTCATCGTCGCGTTCTCCTCCTTGATGCGCGCAAAGCCGAAGTCGGCCGCCTTCACGTTCCAATTCTCGTCCACCTGCGCGTTCACGTGAGCGTGGGTCGTGCGTCGTGCGTCGTGCGTGCGTGTCGTGCGTGTCTATTGAGTACCAGCAGATTGGAGGGCTTAAGATCGCGGTGGACGATGGTGGGATGGAGCGAGTGGAGGTAGTTGATGCCCAGCACGGCGCTGCGAAGCAGTTTGAGCTTCTGCACCCACGCCAGCTTGACGTCGGGGTCGAGCAGGATGTCCTTCAGGCTGCCCTGCTTCACGAACTCGGTGACGATGCACAGATTTGGTTTCTTGACGCACGCGCCTGTGTTCGACATGCGCTGTTGGTCAGAGTGCGTGTGTGTGTGTGTGGGTCGTGTGTGGGTCGTGTGTGTGGGTCGTGGTGGACAGTTACCGATGAAGAGCACGATGTTGGGGTGGTGCAGCTCGGAGAGAAAGGCCATCTCGGCGCGGAACTCGAGCATGCGTCGCTCGTCGAGCTTCTGCTTGATGAAACGCTTGATGGCCACGTCGACGCCCTTCCACTTGCCCTTGTACACCACCCCGTAGGAACCAAGTCCGATCTGCTGGCCCACCTGGACCTCGTTGTAGTCGATGATCCATCGACACAGGTTGGCCGACGTTAGGAAGTTGTCCTCCTTGAACGCCATCCCGTCCCCCACCGTCGTCTGCATCTCGCCGTCACCCTCGCCGGGGTCGTTGGGAGCCGTCTCGACCTCGCCCTTCGTCACTCCGCCGAAGAACCGACCCTCCAGGCCCTCGGCCTTGAGTTCGTACAGCTTCGCCCCTATTTTTTGAACTCTGAGTGAAACACAAGATCGTGGTGTGACTGGCGATCGCACGCGTACCGTGTGGGGAGTCGGGCATCTCAAAGGTGCCCAGGCAGGCGATGTTATGATGAATTTTGTCCTCGTGGCTGGCGATGACCTGGCGATGGGCTGCATGGCTCACCAAGATCTGGCCGCCGTGGGCCAGCGCCGTGATGCGCGCCGCCGTGTGCACCGTGGGCCCGATGTACTCGACGCGGCGCGACATAGGGTCGCGTATCATGCGCGTCGTGCCCGAGTGCACGCCCATCCGCACCCGCAGCCCACGGTAGAGCATCACGCCGCCGCCTTCTGCGCCGTTCTCGGCCCACTCCTCGGCGGCGCCCGGATGGGCGAGCAGGCGGTCGGGCCACTCGACCTGCATAAGGGCCAGCTGGACGTCGAGGCACCAGGCGAGCGCGTCGGCGGCGTTCTGGAAGGCCATGCAAAACGAGCCCTCGCCCGAGTTGCGGTTGCGGATGAACACCACCTCGTAGCCGCGGTGGTGCTTGAGCAGGCCGCGCAGCGCGGCGTTGTGTAGCACCGTGGCGTCGCGCATGGTCATCGGGTCGAACTCCCAGAGCGACGCCGCACGTGAGATGTCAGTGAATACGATTGTCAGCTCGCCCTCGGGCGGCCGCACCTCCAGCGCCGCTGCTGCGGCCGCGGCGTCGGCATCGGCCGACGAGTCACTCGATCGGGAATCGGTGATGCCCAGAGAGTTGCTGTGGGTCGTGCTGGGGGACCAGGAGCCGAACACGCTGCCGTGGCCGCCGCCCTTGGAGGAAGTGGAGGTGAAGGAGGAGAGGCCCGTGGCGTCGCCGGCCATGGAGCTGAGGCGGGTCATGACCTCGAGGAACGAGGGCCGGATAGTGGGGTCGGCGTTCCAGCAGTTGGTCATGAGCTCGACGTACTCTGGCGGGCCGGCGGCGTCGCCCTCGGGCAGAGTCGGGCGGAGACCGTCGCGCAGCACCGACACAGCCACCGATGCAGGGCTGCAACCATTCACGGGTGAGCGCAACACGACGCACGACGCACGACGCACCACACATTTGCACATTTGTGTACCTCATCCCCAAGTAGGGCTGCAGGCGGGTCAGGAGCTCCCACATGATGATGCCGAAGCTGTAGACGTCGGTGAGCACAAAGTCGATGTCGGGCGCCTCCTGCAGAATCTCCGGCGCGGTCCAGTGCACACTGCCCACCGGCTCCTTGGTGTCGCTCTTCTTCATGTCCTCCTTGAACTTGGTCAGGCCAAAGTCGCTCACCTGTCCGCCGGCGCCAGTCAGGCTACCCACCAACGTGTGGTCATGCGCGTCGTGTGTGTGTGTGTCGTGTGTGTGTGCGTTGTGTGCTGGTTGTGTCGTGCTCAGGAGAACTCACCTTGACGTTCCACTTGGAGTCGAGCAGCAGGTTGAGGGACTTGAGATCGCGATGGACGATGCCGGAGGAATGCAAGAAGTGCATGCCCTTGGAGGCTTGGTAGGCGACCTTCACCTTCAGAACGATCGGGATCTCCACGACCAGCTCGTTGTGCAGCAGCTATTCAAAAGTGGGAAGAGGTGAGCTACACAGGTGCATGGCTGCGCATCGAATGAGGTGGAAATGGACAAGGCGTACATCGTAGAGCGAGCCGAGGGACATAAACTCCATCACGATGCACATTCGCGGGGCCCTCGTGCACGCCGCCATGAACAGCACCACGTTGGGATGTCGCAACGCGGTCATCACCCTAACCTGTCATTCATCGCACACGGGTGCGTGTTTGTGGGGATCCTGGGCTGCATCAACCATAGGCCAGGTGCTCTGTACCTCCTCCTTGAAGTTCCGCTCCATTTCCTTGGAGGCCTTATCGGAGGCCATGACCTTGACGGCCACCTCAGTGCCCTGGCCATCGCGCGAGAATGGTTAGTGTGTTGGGGGCTTAATTCTCACAACAAGTTGAAACGATGATAGTAAAACAGGGTTGGGGGTCTTACCTTCCACATGGCCCTGTGCACCTCGCCGAAGCCGCCGGACCCTAGCATGTCGCCAATCTCCAGCTCCTCGTAGTCGATCTCCCAGCCGTCTTGCTCCCTCCGTCGCAGGGCCATCATCAACAGGAGCAGTACGATGCACGCCAGCAGCACCAACACCACCGCGGCGACTGGCAGTGCCACGCCTACCATGAATGAAGTGGTCGCACGGTCGAGGTCAGCAACAGCGACTGCGACCGAGATCAGGAGTGTTAACTGGGAAGCAGGTACTCAGGCCGATGATGAGGGCGTCGTTGCTGGTATCGACAAGAATGAAGTCCTGGCAGTAGGTGCCCATACGGCCGGTGTTGCACACGCAGCCGTTGGTGGCGCAGTAGCCGGCGTCGGAGCACAGCTGGCCGTCGTTGATACAGACGGCGAGGCTGCTCACCTGCACGTTGTTGCAGGTGAAGTTCTTAAGCAGGGTGAGGAAATGCCGCTTGATGGGCTCCGCCGACGTAGACAGAATAAACCCTTGCCTGTGCGATTCGGAGTTAGCACGAGGTGTGTCGTGCGGTGGTGCGTGCGGCGTACGTCTCTGCGAGGTCCGTAGCTATGGGATCGGTCTGCGTCCAGTAGAAGAAGGAGGCCAAGGCTGCAGCCTTGGAACAGTCCTTCATATAGGTCTGGCGGTAAAAGAAGGAGCCGAACGTAGCCATCGGCCAGCTTCCGTTACCCGGACCTACATGCGCTCACATGGTCAGCGTGGAACGTGGAATGTGAACAATAACAGCTCGCGCACAATGTGACGGCGCGCTTACAGAGTGATAGGGAGCTGTAGGAAGGATCGGTTCCGTTGGCGAGGTAGTCCTTGACAGCGCTGACGACGGATTGGGTATCGGCGGCCACCACATACCCGGCCGGGTTGATGAGCGACGCAGCGTCCAGGTATTTGGACTATCTCAAGGAGCTTTGGGTTAGTAAGACTGCAACAGTTGGGTGCGACGGCAAGGTGGAGCGGCTTACCAGCCTGATGTCGTACAGCCGCGCGAAGCCGAACGCGTACGTGGTGTTGATGAGCTGGTTCATGAGGTTGTTTGTGGAATTGGCCACGAGCGACCGATTGCCGCCGAACTGTTGCACCGGAAATGTGGCCATGGGTCCGCTGGTCACCTGCCAACCGGTGCGGCACAGGTGATCAGCACCACTGCTCACCACAGTGATAAGCCATGCCCATGGCATGCGTACCACGGCTGCAAATTCGGGTACAGTGGCGCTCAGGACTGACGTGAAGAGGGTTGTGGTTTCCGACGACGTGGACTGGGTGCACACCACGATAGAGCGGTTGGGCAGGAGACCCGCGACCTCGGCCGTATTGAGGTTCTTGATCCTTGTGTCATTCCAAAAGATGAGGTCGTTGAGATAGATCGCAGCGATTGTCTTGAAGTCGAGCACCAACGTCTTTCCTAAGAGTTCGGGTAGGTTGTAGCCTATCGCACACGTGGCATGTCACGCTTAGCTGTCAGCTGCTCGCTCGTGCAAGTTCCAAGGAGTGTGCGTACCAGGGACTGCGGCGTAGGCGGTGACGGGAAGGAGGGCAATGTCGGGAGCAAGCGAGTACCTGGACCCTGGAAGACCGCTGTCGGTCGCCCCGAAGTCCGTGTCGTGGGAGGCCAGCTGCTGCGCGGCCTCAGTGGTGGCGGAGGCCAGGTAGTACTTGACTTTGACGTCGGTCGAGCCGCGCGCCACGGCCCACGCAGTGTAGAGGGGCAGGGACGGCCCGACGCCCACCAGGTAGTCGGTTGTATACACCTGCCGATTGTTGCACACGACCGTGTTGAGAAGATCAATCAGACGCTTTCGCAGCGTCACATCGAGCGGCACAAAGTTGAGATCGATCAACGCTTGAGAGGCGCTGTGTTGCGCCGCGAGTGCGATGGTGCGCGTGCGTGATGTGTCGTGTCGTGTCGACTCGTGAGTAACACTGTTTATCAAAGCCGCTAACATGCCATATGCAATGTGGTGTTGTACCCGTCGTTGGTGTGGATCCAAGACACAAAGTTGAGCAGCTCGCGGATGACGTTGCAGTCGAACACGGTGACGTTGCGGCCCATGGAGAAGTAGGAGAGGTAGGAGATGGGCCAGCTGTTGAGCCCCGCAGCGTCGTAGATATCTACGGTGAAGTTGCTCTGGCCGAACACGGGCAGGAACGCCGCCATTGCCGATTGCACGCTGGCCGTCGAAGCCTGTACCAGGACGTTCTCCCGATTGTACATCTGAGCCCACGTGAGCCCTCCGGCCACAGCGTCAAAGTAGTTTACAAAGGTCAGCGCGTCCGTGCGTGTCTGCGCGACACGGAGTGTTAGGGAGAAACAATCAACAGCCGGGCAAGCAAGAACGTCTTTTGTGTTGTGGTCACCTTGAGCCAGTTGGCGCGGGTGAGCGAGCTGCTGCCGGCGTTGATGCCGGTGCCTCGCAGGGCCGGCGGCATGTTCGAGAAATTGCGACCGGGCGAGGCCGCCAGTTCCTCGGCGAAACGCGCGCTGAAGCTGGAGAGGGCGAGCTTGAAAACCTCGGGCACGCTGATCACTGTGTTGTCCGAATAGCCCAGGGTGATATTCACCGCCGGAAGCTTGTCGGCTAGGGCCGGGTTGAGAGCCTTGATCGCTTCGTCGTCCCACTGTAGTATGTCGCCGGCCCTGTGTCGCGTGTCGCGTGTAGTGTGCCCACGCGTCAGTTCGGACTGGAACTGTTGACCAATTCACATCGACCGCGTACCAGATGCGCCCAGTGGTATTCCTGTCGAGTATCTGAAGAACGATGGTGGACCATCTGTCAGGACACAAGCTTGGGCGCGAGTTACAGTTTATGGATGTGGGGCTGTACCAGGGGTGGATCGGTGGAGTTGAGTGTGGAGATGCTGTAGGCCAGTACCAGGGCCTGGCCTGCGATGGGAAACTGGGCCAGGTCGCCATAGAGGCCCACTTGGTCCTCGGGAATGGCCCGATCCAGGCTCATGAAGTCCTGCAGGCAATAACCGCACTCGCGTGGTCAGCTCGTCAACTCACATGACGCGCGATGTCGTACGCGCGTGGCTCATACAACACGTACGGCGTTGCCGGCGGCGTAGGTGCGCAAGGCCAGGGCGGTGCCGAGCGAGCTGTATTGAAGCCTTGAATGGGTGTTAGTGGAGAGAACATGTCTCTTGCTGTAACGGTCGGTAATTTTGCGCCAGCCAATCACGAAATGGAATACAAATATATTGATGGCTCCGTGCCACCAACATAAAGAGAAGAAGATGACCAACAAAGTCCAATAAAAAAGGGAGGGGGGAAGATTGAAGATGGTCCACGTACTGCACGTCATCGCGGGTGTAGGTGTAGGCCCGCACCCACGCGTTCCACACGTTGAGCGTGGTTGACGTTCCACCGCCATACAGCCGCACCCCCTCCACCGAGCCTGCACGAAGAGCACGATGAGCTCTGCGAGTTTGACTCGTAGATGGCCGACAAGGTTCCCGGGCGAAGCGTACCAGAGAGGGAGAGGAACAGAAGCACCGCAGTGAAGGCGCCAAAGAGAGGCGGAAGACCGCGGCCTGGCTCCATCTTGTGCGTCTGCGCAGTGGTGACGAGTGGTTCGCGTTGAGAAGGAGCAATGATGCGGGGCCGGTAGGTTCGTTTTGGGCGGAGCCCG
>CDFN01047824.1:0-12962 GCA_000826445.1 Acanthamoeba quina | reverse complement strand
GCTACTATTTGGTGAAGACAGATGGAAGGGGGGGGGGCGTAATCTTGAGAGCTTGAGAAGGACCCCAGAACGGGAGGTCCTCAGTCGAGTTTGTCCACTCTGCTGCAGTTGTCGAATCTTCGCAGTTGGTGAAGACAACCCTTAAATTGTCCGCTCACCTACAACTCCAACAGCACCATTAGCGCATCACGCCAATCCCACCCAGTTTTAACGCCGACAAGAAGCCGTACTATGAAGCTGCCACGTGAAGCCCCAACGCTGACGAAGCTCTGCATCAAGTCGATCGCGCTCAACATCAATCTGTGGTGCCAGGGCGTTGAGGAGTTCCATCTCGAGCGTTGCCGCTACCTCCTCACAGCCTTCGATGAATACACGCTGCCCGACCACCTCGCTCTGCAGATCCTCAACGCTCTCGCCCTGCGCAAGAAGCTCACCCTCTCCAACTTTGTCATGTTCCTCAACTCGTCCCTGGTCCAGCTTGACCTGCACGAGTGTGGTGGCTACATCACCGACCACTTCATCAGACAGGTTAGGGTCCCTTCCCATCACTAGCTCCCTTAACTCGGCTTCGGCCTCACCCCACCTTCTTTGCTTCAAGGTGGCCAAGCGAGCCCAGCGCATTCGTCGGCTCAACCTCGCGACGTGCTTCAAGATCACCAACCCGGCGGTCCTCGACCTCGCGCGTCGGCTGCGGTGTCTGCAGTCCGTGGACCTGACTGGTTGCAACAAGCTGCAGGACAGCGCTCTCGAGGCCATTGCCGAAAACACTGGTACAATCAGCGACAGAGTGTGGACACATCTTACGCTTCATTCTTTAGCCGCTTGCTCACAACGCATGCATGCACAGGAATCACAAGCCTCCGTCTCGGTGCGGTGACCAAGCTGGGCGATAGCGCATTGCTCCGCGTGGCTGCTCGCCTCGCTGGCTTGGAGGAGCTCGATATCACCCACTGCCCGCGCATCACCGATCGATCGGCCACACAGCTCTTTGACCGCTGCCCGCAGCTCAAGACCCTAAGTCTAGGCGGTAACGTTCCCCCCAATGCTTTCTGTTGTGTCGCCTTTCTCACAATGCAACGTCATCAGGCTGCTGGGAGGTCAGCGACACTTCATTCTCGCGCATAAAGCTGCAGGTCAACTTGGAGCATCTCGACGTGGCTGTATCATCCATTGGCGACGCAGGGCTCCAGGCGATCAAGGGGACCTGCAAGAGGCTCAAATATCTCAACCTTGAGGGTACGCCGTTACGATACTCAACGGTGCCAGCACGTCCAGGTCTGCTCACGCGCAGCCTCCTCTATAGGTTGTGCCAGCATCACAGACGAAGCATTCCTGGACGACACGCCTTTTGGGGAGCATCTCGAAACGCTCAACCTCGCTGGGTGCTCGAACATCACTGCGCGAGGTAGGGCCCCCTTTTCATTCCAACCTTGTCTGTGCTGTACTCATTTCGGCGTACGTGCTTTGTGCGCAGGTATCATTGGCCTCTTCTTGGACCAGATTCCGGCGCCCGAAAGTCTGCGCACACTCCACTTGCCACAAACGCTGACCGACAACGCGTTCATCTTCATCACCAACCAGCTGCGGCACGTCGTGTCGTTGAACATCGGTACATGCCTCCGTGTGCTGTCTACCCTTCCATTCGACCCTGGTTCTCATACGCTGTCGCAATCTAGAGAGCTGCACGGAGTTGACAGAGAAGGCGTTCAAGTCCTACCCGCTCATTGCGCTGGACGAGGTTCGAGCGACTCCTCGACGCCAGCGGGCTGCGGACATCAACAAGATGAGCGAGGACATCGACAGCGGCGAGATTCCGGGCGATCTCTGCTTCCCGCTGATGCCCCGTCTCAAGAAGCTCAACTGCAAGGGCTGCGAGAGTCTGTCCGACGTCGCCCTGGCCTGTTTGGCTGGCGTCGGAGATGAAGAGGTGCCACACCTTGTCTTGCCGAGCTCCTTGTTGTTGGTACCGCGTACTGTTTGACTAACTCCATACATTTTACCTGAAAGAATCACGAGGTGGCGCTGGAGGAGTTGATCCTGGAGGGCTGCGAGCGGGTCTCCGACGACGGGCTGCATCACCTCAGGCAATGCGCCAATCTGCGCGTGCTCGACCTCTCGAAGTGCCTGAACGTCACCCACCTCGGCGTTGAAGACCTCCTGCAGGGCAAGCAGCCGGACAACGACGAGCAGCAACCAGAGCCGAGCAACCACACAACGAAGAAGAACGCCAAGGGAAAGAAGGTGGAGGAGCAACCGCGGCTGATGGTGGATGAGGAGGGCGAACTGCCGTGGGTCCTGGTGGGCGCCAAGGCCGACCAGGTCCTGGCGGCCCAGGCCGCCGGTCAGCGGCGCAAGCGCAAGAACCGACGGAAGAGGAAGGGCGGCGGTGCCCATCATCGGACGAGCATCACGCAGCTCAAGATCGGCGGGTGCACGCAGATCAGCCGTATCGAGTGGGAGGAGGCCAAGCAGCACTTCCCCAGCGTCGCCATCGCCTGGCACTAACAGCACAACACCAGCAGCAACGCAGCTTGTAAGTGCACGTGGTGCCCCGTGAGCGCACGTAGTCGAAAGAGAGGTGGCGCTATCTCCTTCGTTATTTCCGGCTGACGTGGCAGAGATTGGCAACTGAAGTTGAGGAGGTCCACTTCGCATCCCACGAACCCGAAGAAGAGGCGAAGATGGAGGCAGAGCTGCTCGAGTTTCGAAAATCCCTGTCCACACAATCCTCTGGTGTCGTTGAATCGTCGGCACTGCTCTCAACTCGGGGCGCATCAGTGCCGGTGAGCTTCAATCAGCAGACCCCTCTAGAGGAGAAAACGCAATCGGAAATCCTCAGGCAGCTGGGGATGGAGATGTCACAGAGCCCACAAGCCACCATTCTGCGACGAATGAAGGAGGAGGCGCGAAATAAGGATACGAGCCTCGGCAAGCTTGAGGACGAGCGTATCGTCGCTCTTGAGAAGGAAGCCATGGTACCAGGCTCTGATCTTGATTTATCTTTAATCTTGTAATTTAAAGAATTATATGTTTCATTTGTTTATTTACTCATGCCCAGGCACGCGAGCTCGGCCACCTGCTTGCCGAGGAGGTGCCGCTCACCGTCGCGGACATGCTGTGTGTCCTTACGGTACCATCGCACCACTCAGGGCATGCACTGTGTGTGCGTAGCTGCTGACCCTTGCACCGGTGTTCAATTTCTCCGTACCAAAGGAGTGTATGGACGACCTCAAGGGTGACTCGGAAGAGGAGAACAGAAACAGAGAGGCGCAGGAGACGCTCGAACAGGAGCGGGCGCGGTTGCGAAAGAAGGTGGCCTCGAACCTCGACTCCATGCTCAAGTACGGCCTCAAGGTCAAGGAAAAGGAGGAAGAGGAACCAAAGCCGCCAGCAGGTAAAACTAGGCCAACCGCACGCGCTACCACTACAGTGCAACAATCTAAGATTGCTCTGCTTTCTCTCTTAGATGATGAGAAGAAGGGACCCAAACGCAGCTTTCTGCTCGACTTCAACAAGAAGACCGAAGGGTTCGTTTCTTTACTTCGGCGCAGCACTTTACACGTGTCGCTACCTCGCTAACCACAACTTATCTACCAATCACCACCATCAACAGGGATGTCGCTGTAGTGCGAGGTTTTGCCGCGGTGTCGGGCTGGCGGGTCTTCAAGTCGGTACGTGTGGTCAGGTTTCGCCGATTCAGAATGAGGACGTGCGATTCACCGGTGCTGTCAATGCAGGAGCTGCGAATCAAGGTGAACCCGACATGGGGCAAGAAGCTGCCGGTCGCAGTGAAGGCGCACGTATCGCCCCTGGACCAGCTGCGGCTGCCGCAGGTACGCCACTACTTCGGCCGCATCAGTTGCTGGCTTGCGAGATTCCGGCACAATGTGGCTCACGTGCATCAACAACAGATACAAAATGCGCACAACTGCATGCGCATGGCGATTGGCGAGCTCAAGCGTCTACAACGGCTAATGAACAAGAGCGGAGACAAGGTCGACCAGCGAATCCTTACCGAAGCTTTCACGGTAGGCAGCAATCCTCATTCTCGGGTGGTTGGCTGCGAACTCAGCAAGAGTCCTCTTCCGCATGTGTTGTGTATCTGTCGCACAGAGAATCAAGGACGAGCTGCGGATGGCCAGGGAGGAACTGGTCACTTATGAAATGCACGACTTTCCAGACAGTTTGTTTGCTCCCAGCGTACGTTGAGATCTCTCTCCCTCTCCCGCCGATCTCGCTGCTCTGTTTCTCCACCTCACTGACACCCCGCCTGCCGCACAGGGATTCCTGCCAGCCTTGCCGCCAGACATCGTTGTCGAGTTCCACGTTTTCCAATCGCAGCTTTTCCTCTCTATTTATTTTCTTCAGATCAGTACGTTCTCTGGTGTCTCTCTGCGTTGTGTGCGATATGCCCCGCTAGGGTGTGTCCGTGTCCGTGTGTGTGCTTGGCGCTGACGCTTGTGACAACGTTTAGGTCCGGTGCCTGCAAAGATGGTGCGGGATTCGCAACAAGGGTTGCTTCAATCGGGCGGGGCCATTGTCGATCCCTCCACCGTTAGTCGTAACCGTCCTCCTAAGCCTCACATGCGCCAAATGCCGACTGTTGGTCAGACCTAGTACACCTCCTTCGCCTTAATTCGTAGCCACGAGTGCCTCCACAGCGCTGTTGTTGTGCTCACCGCTAACTACCATCACCCACCCACCACCGTAGCATTGTGCAAGGCAAGAAGGTGGAGATCATGGACGCCATTCGCATCCCCTGCGACGTGCCCGCCCTCAAGGTACATCTTTCTCTCCGACCCTTCAGGGCAGCGGCATCAGATCATAACCGGTCCTAAACGCTTGTGTTCATCCGCGAGTGCAGAACGCCGTGCGCGCGCTGGAGCAGGCCGATGACTTGGCCGACGAGCTCCGGGACAAGCTGCTCGCCGTGTCCACCGCATCATAGTAGCTTGCTCTTTGTTGGGTTGTGCTCTGCCTGCCCCGTTGCTTTATTTATTTTAGAAAAGAAAAAAATGGAGAGAAAAGACAGAACAAAGAAGCAACGAGGATGGAAACGACGTGGGTGTTCTACCTTCTGGAGGTGCTTCTGCTGGCGTACGTGCTCAAGGTGTGCTACAACTTCCGCAGCGCGGGTATGCACATGACGCGACCGGGCGACGAGGCAGAGCGGACAGAGGAGGAGGATTCGCTTCTTGATGACTCGCAATCGGAGCCCGAAGAAGATGAAAGCAATTCGGAGAAGGAGCAATAACAGACACATTCATTCACCCCCTCGATTAACGTGCAGTTTTGATATTTAGGAAATGGCAGCTATGTTCATCTATTTACAAGTAGGGCGTCGGCAAGGCTCAGACGGTGAGGAGGTCGAGAGAGGGCGAGTCAAGGAAGCGCGAGAGGTCGAACTCATCGTCATCGCTGAGGATGGCTTCGTGTCCCATCATCGCCTCGTCTAGTCCTCCTTCCCCCGAGCCCAGCAGGACCGACTCGAGGAACGCCAGGCAGTCATCCGCGTGGTCCTCCGGCGTCGTCACGGCCGACGGCGACGATCGCTCTTCATACGCCAAAGCGTGCATCACGTCTTGCAGGCACCGGTCAGTCTCGCAATCGAGCGGCTCGGACGGCATGTGCTGCGGCACCGGGAGGTGTCCGGGGTCGGCCCAGATGGAGGAAGAGGACTCGGCGAAGGAAAGCCACGTCGTTGGGGTGGTGGCTGTGGCCTCCGGAGGAGAACACGACGGAGGAGAGCAGCCCCAATCACTCGGGGCCAAGCCACCATCGTGGCACTCTCGAGGCGAAGTCGAACCCACGCTCGGGCACTGGTCGCTGCCAATGGTACTCCGGGGCTGTTCGCTGTTGGTGTAGGCCTCGACGATGACCTCGGAGGGGCGTGGCCGCTTCTGGGACCTCTCGAGGTTGGCGCTGGCGGCGCGCTGTTCGAGACTGCGCTTCTTGAGCATGTAGTCGAGGTTGACGAGCTTGTTGGAGATGCGCCTGCGCTTCTTCGTGAGCTTGACTTCGTCCTTTTCTCTTCGGCGTCGCGTGTTGGGCGACATCGTCAGCATGTTCTCGGTCGGCAGCTCGGCGGCGGACGAAGCTCGTGGTCGGGTCGGCTGCAGGTGCGGTGGTGACGGAGTGGACGACGTTGCTGCCGGATCGAGAGAGGAGCTTCGCGGCCGAGGAGCGGAGGCGAAGAGGAGATCGCGCTGTTCGCGAAGGAGCTGGGCGAGAGTGAGCTCGAGGGTGGTCCGGAGCACCTTCTCGCTCTCTATCTTCCGGCGGATGAGCTCCACCCGGGCATCCCCCCGAGGAGACTGGGTGCAGGGCTGAAGGTCGAGCCTGTAGGGCTTCATAATGTGCTCCTTGTGTTGTTCGGTACGTGGGCGAGTGGATGGTAGTGGTGAGGGCGTAGTGCGGTGGTGTAAGTGAAGCACCAGATCTTTGTGCTTTTATAGTTTGGCGTACTAGTGTATTGGTGTTACATGGGTTGGCACTCGCAACAGGCGCCCTGTGAGAAGCGTCGTCGGCCCTTGGCTCACGGATTCCCAATTTCCCCGACCCTGGTTACCCTGAAACTCGCCGCGGCACGGACTCACCATGCCAGTCGGGTCGGCTCTCGGCGGATCCGACGGGAAGTCGTGAAGGGGATATCGTTCGTTCATCCACCATCCTGACAACCTGAACGATGAACGAAGGCATTCGCTCCTTTTTGACACTCGTGGGCGGCAACACCTCTCCACTTTTTCCAAAGGTAAACATCCGATCGTGGCGTGAGAGCGACCGCTACAGAGAGCCTTTCTGTTCATGGACCACAAGCCAAGGCCATCCTGCAGGAAGAGGCGTCCAATCAAGTTGCTCCATTTTGCGATAAATCGCAAGCAGGTTTTTTGTCGCCCATTGCGTTTTGTCCCACTCTGAAATTTCAAGTAGCGCAGAACCATTGAAGATGCAGCGCGCAAGATGCTTTCACCCTTCTGCCACTGCCGCTGCGGTGCGACCTTGCTCGCTTCGGCGAGTGTCGGCCGGCCCTGCGTTGGTCTGCCGCTGCCCCACTGCGAAATCATCGTGCAATCTTGCATTCTTGCATCTTCGTCTCTATGCTGCTTCCCCCCAAGCGGAGGGGCATGCCCAAGTCGAAGAGGCGACCGTGGTCCCTCGTGCCGAAGAGGGTGGCCCACTGCCGGCTAGCGCTCGGCTCGTTGAAGCCAAGTCTCCTGCGCTCGAGGGCGAGGTCACGACCGACACTCCACGCCAGCCCCAGTCTGCGTTCTTCAGTACGTGCGCTCGCCTGCCGCCCCTGTACACTGCACGCTCTCATTGTGCTGCGCAGGCGCAGGGCTGGCGGACCTAGCCAAAGAAATGCAGACCCTTCTGGGGGACATCAAGAAGGCGACCAAGTACGCGCTCTGGTTCGGCGATCGCTCCAACAGCGCCTCCTACCTGCGCAATGCGCGCTCGATACCCGACGACGAGCACAAGGTAGCGCCCTTGTAGAGCTGGAGCGGTGTGTGCGGTAGTTCATCCAAATCCTTAATTTGCCCGCACTCGGGTGCACAGCCAGTGTTTCGGCGCACATTCCTGAATGCAGCGGTCGAGTACCTGCCAATCACCCGCCGCACACCACCGTCTGTTCGCGAGAAGGAAGCCAACGCCATGCGGGCCATGCGGGTACGCTCGACCATCTTCCTTTTCGTTGTTACGCCCACATCCACGACGGCGTTGATTATGTGCTGTATTTCCCAGGCCAGGGAAGATGTAACCAACTATAAGAAGCCCGTCGAGGAGCGCCTGGAGGACATTCAGCGGCCAAAGTCCCTGGCCGAGTGGTACGGTCCCTGATCTGCAACCCATATGACACCAGCAGCTGAAAATCCTTGGTTTTGTTTGTGAACAAAGGGGAGGCTTTGTTGAAGCGCGCATCAGAGAAGACATGGACAACTTTCAGGGTTCATCCGTCAACCTGGTACGTGAGAAACCAGGTTTGCTCCTTCTCCCCTCCACCGCCAGATTCTCAAATCGTGTGTGCATGTTCAGATGGAGCTGTGCAATCAACCGGAGTACAACAATCCGTACCTGGATAGCACCACGCGCATCATGTACCGCATCATGAAGAAGAACGACTGCCTGCCCTACTGGTACGTGCTGCGCATGCTTGCTTTGCGGACCCCCACGCGGTGACCGGATGCTCTCGTGCTTGATCCAGGCTGCAGCTGGACAAGGACATCAAGCACGAGCTGAACGAGCTGAGGCGCGAGCTGGCTGACTTGAAGCAGCAGTGGAGGCGCGAGTCGATGACGGCGGGGCGGGACACCAGCCTGCTCGGCTCAGGCATCAGGTTCGAGGACAGCCGCACGTGGAAGAATGGCGCCACGCAGGAACGACTGGCGAAGAAAGTGAAGAAGCTCAACAGCCAGATCCTCAACTTCAACCTTGCGGCGCCCCACATGAACTTCCAGAAGTTCTTCATCGACCTCAACCAAGAGGTCGCCACCATCGAATAAAAATAAAATAAGAACGAAAGGAATGTGTCGACAGATATTCCATCATCGAAAAAAAATTCGCTCAACGGAAAAGAAGGAAATTCAACTTCGGCACGCCTACACAAGAAGAACAGCAAGAAAGTTAGATTAGCGAGTGCCACACGAGCATAACGGCATGGAGAGCAACACTGGTGCGTGCAGACTCTGCAGTGGTGCTTGAAGATTGCGAAAGATTTATTTCTGGTCTGTGCATCCAACTGCGCGCAGGGCAACCGCTCTTGTTCTATCAGTTGCTGGGTTTGAAGGACAGTGAGCACCCGGCAGTGGGCCTGGTCCTCGAGGAACAGCAGTTGCGCGCAGCCCGCGAAACCCTTGCGGTGACCACGCGCCAGACCGCCAAAGTCCTCCACTACCATCAGGCATCTCCTCTCTTCCCCTTTGCTTTGGTTTGGCCGTTGCATGCGTGTGCGTGTGCGTGTGCGTGTGTGGTGTGTGTGTGTGGGTCATTGCGCACGTGTGTCGTGCGGCACTGAGGTCTAATGGTGAATCGTGTGCGGAGCTCAGGCGAAAGCTGATCTGCTGGAGAAGTATCGGGCCAAGCAACAAGAGGCAACCGAAGTCGAGGCCAAGCTCCTGCGCATGCTCCATGTCGGCGTCGATGCCGAGCCCAGCCTTGATGGTGCCTTTGACGATGTGTTTGACGATGGTGATGACGCCCACGACGACCGCCTGCAGCACCAGGCGGACAATGTGATGGACAGCTCAGCCGGGCGAGTGCTGGTGGACAAGCGAGCGGAGAAGCGGTTGCGAGACAAGCTCGCCCGGCAGAACAAGAACCTGGCCGATCTGCGGCGCAAGCTGGTGGAGGAGGACAAGCGCGAGCGGGCGCGTCGCCGCAAGGTGCGCGCCAAGCGTGGCGACGCCCTGGCGCAGGAAGAGCTGTACATGGAAGACTGGGAAGCCATCTTGACTCATAACGGCGCGGACGACGCCGAGCACTACCTGGCCAGGTTTGTCGTTGTCGCTATTGTCGTTTTTGTCGTCGTCGTTGTACTGGTGCTGATGATCTAAACCTACAGTGTGCACGAGCGGCGGTTGGAGCACGAGTTTCTGCTGCAGGCCGTGTCCGTCCGCATGGAGGAGCTGGCCCATCGCGAGGAGCAAGTGGTGGAAAAGCTCACTCACGCCCTCAAGCTGCAGTACAGGAAGATCGCCCTGGTACGCACCCACTCTTCCTGTTCGGCCATCCAAGTGAATTCCTTTCCCTCCTCCATGCCTTCACCTGACGATCGTCTGTGCAGCGCTACCATCCGGACAGGAGCGACAGCGAGTCGTCAACAGAGATGTTCCAACTCCTGTCAAAGGTAGACCTCGGCAACACCAGCAAATACCACTTCTTCGATCGCGATGATCATGTTAACTCTTCCCTTTCTTTTGTTGACAGGCCTACGCCGTGGTCGGTGACACCCAGAAGCGACGAGTTTACAACGACATGGGGAACCACACGCTCTATCTGTGCGTGCACGAGCAAGATAAAGACGAGCTGAGTACTTGCCTGCCGCAATCGACGCGCCCTCGTTGCGTGTCGCTGGTGCGCTGACGCATTCGCTCGCTTAAATGCAGGAATGGCGGACATCAGGGACGCCAAGAAAGCGAAGAAGAATGGCCAGCACGACGTGCTTCGTATCACCAGCGGAGGGCCGACCAAGATGCGCTGCCCCACCGTCAAGTTCATCCGCTCGCGCATTCATGGTGCGCAACTGCCCGAACCCCAAAGCTCGGTTGGCGAAACTAATCCCCGTTCGCAGTGTCGTGGACCCCACTCGATAGTAGTGCGGACTACAGGTACGCTGTGGGCATTGAGGCCGACGGCCTGGCCGAACCAATCACCGTCTACGAGGGAACTGGTTCGTTTGTGTCGTGTGTGACGTGTGCGACTGTGTCGATGTTTAATGACTCACCAGGTGTCATAATTGACTGTCATGGGACGCTGCAGACAATCATTGTGTGGTTGCGGTGGAGCTTGCCGAGGGCGACTACCAGTTTCGCGTGCGGGCTGCCAACTCGCTCGGCGCGGGGGAGTGGAGCGAACCCGCGTTCGCGTCCGTCCTCGAGGGCGGCGGGATGGTGGATCCCTTCGGCCGCGCCGAGAAGATGCAATGGCAGCAGGCCAAGCAGGAGGCCATCCGCGAGGAGAAGCGCAAGCGGCGGCGGCGGAAGGAGCAGAAGAAGAAGGACCGACGGCTGCAGGAAGAGCAGCGGTCGGAGGCCGAGAAGCTGCTGCTGCAGGCCAAGCAAACGAGCCAGCAGATCATGCAAATGATCAACAGGGAGAAGTTGCGCGATCTCGAGCGGCTGATCGACCGTCTGCTCGGCGAGGAGCACAACGACAGGGTGCAGCGATTGCAGATGGTGGCCAACTGGACCAACGCCCGGGGCGAAACGCCGCTGGTCGTCGCCGCGATGAAGGGCGTCACCGCCGCGGTCAAGCTCCTGCTAGACAAGTGTACGTAGCGCACGCATACACACTCCATTACGCACACTTACATTGCGTATCGGCGCAGTGGGCCGGCACGTCAACCTGGACGACACTGACAATCAGCACGGGCGTACGGCCTTAATCTGGGGCGCGGTTAACGGAGACGCTGACACGCTGCACGCGCTCACCACGCTCAACAAGCGTGAGGGTGGTACTCGCATGAACGTCAACTGGCAGGGTACATCCTGATCTCCCTCGTGTGAAGTTTTATGTCCGATTGGAGGGCTGACCGTCCCTTTTATGTCCGTGCAGACTACGAGGGCCACACGGCGCTGCACTGGGCGGCCGAACTGGGCCTCTCGGATGCCGTATCGTGGTTGCTGCGCCAACCGGATGTGGATGTCGATATCGAAGCCTACGACAACGCCCACACGCCGCTGCACGCCGCCGCGTCGCACGGCCACCTCCTCATCGTCCAGATGCTCTACCAAAAGGCCGACAAGGCGAAGTATGTCAGCTATGGCGGTGACGGTGCGGTCCTCTCGCCCGCATTCCTCGCCTTGATGAACGAACACTACGACGTCGCCATGTGGCTGGTCCGGGCCGAAGAGAAGCGACTCGGCAAGGAGTCAGATCCGCAGGCGGTGCGCCAGCTCAAGGAGTCGCTCCTGCACCTGGCCGCCATGCTGGACAGTGTCGATGTGCTCCGTCTGCTCATCGAAGGCGCCCATGGCGCGGACGTCGACGCACGCGACAGCGAGGGCAACACGGCGCTGCATTTGGCCTACCAGGTGGGCAACGACGACACGGTGGCCTATCTGCGGGACAGGGCCAGGTGCGACCCACAAGCGGTAAATCATCGAGGCCTCACCCCCGCCCAGCTGCAGCCCGGACACGGGCACGATGAAAGCGAAGATGACGAGGAAGACGAGCAGAGCGAAAGCAAAGATAACGAAGCCGGAGAGGATAGTGAAGCCGAATGCGAAAGCGACGTGGAGCAAGGCCTCCCCGAAGAAGCCCGGGAGAACGCAGAGCAGGTGGTGCAGGAGGAATGCTACCTGGAGAACCTTCCGCAGGAGATCGTTCTTCGGGTACGCCGCCTAGCGACTGTCGCACGCACACGCACAACCGCACAACCGCACACGCACGTAGTATTGATGGCGGCCGCTCCGGCAGGTTTTGGGTTACGCGTACGGGCGGGACGCCTGTGCAATGCGGCAGACCTCGAGATTCTTCCAGACGCTGGCGGAGGACAATATCCTATGGCGCACCATCTTCCTGCGCACATTCCCCTTCTGCTTTGAGGCGTCCCGCAGCCAAACCAACTGGCGCTCGGCATTCGCCAATCAAATCGGTACGTGCGGCACGCGTGCGTGTGTGCGCGTGCGATGTGCGCGTGTGTCGTGTCGTACAGTTACCAACACTCAGTCCCACCCCCACCTTGTGACGTGCAGCGATGAAGAAGAGGTGCGCCATCTGCAGTCGAGTGGACCAACTGCGCGTGTGCTCGGGGTGCCGCCTGGTCCACTACTGCGGCCCCGAACACCAGGTACCCCGACGCTCACCCGCACCTCGATCAAGGTGGCGCTTTGTGGGGCTTCGACAACAGTTTGACGAACGAACTTATGCCCAAATCACGATACAGAACTTGCATTGGCGGGTGAGCCATCGCGGGTCGTGCGAGGGTCCCTTCCGCCTTCTCTCCGGCGTCAAGCGCCTCGTCGCCGAAGAACGATCCAAGGTGCGCCTTCACCCCGCATGAAATGGATCAGCGAGTCACCATCACACCTCAGACTGACTTGGCCGGCATCCAGGAACGCGTGCAAAAGGCGCTCAGCATCTTTGGTCTGGTCGAGCTCTCCCTCAAGAACTACGCCCCCTCCGCCAACCAGGAGGAATAATGGGGCAAATCACAACGTGTACATTTTTTTTGTGTTCTGTGCGTGGCACAAGGGATAAGCACCGGCTGTTGGACAGCAGATGGTCGTGGTGGCGCGTGAGGC
>CDFN01047792.1:0-12497 GCA_000826445.1 Acanthamoeba quina | reverse complement strand
AACTTTTCTGTTCTGTTCCGTTTCGGCGGAAAACAGATGCACATCTCGGACTTTGGGTACTTCCTGATCAAGGACATCAGCGACTTCATCGACGGCACGCTCATCAAGGACGGACACACCAAGTGGGCCGCCACCCTCTCTCGCCTCCTGCACCGCCAGGTTGGGAATCTCCCCTCCCCTGCCCCTCCCGGCGTGATGTGCCCACTCACATCCTGAAACAGATCGCGGTGCGGCGAGTCGATGACGAGGCCAAACGATCGAAGAAGGTACCCTACTCGTGCCCCTCCCCCACAAAGCCAAGACGGCCTCTCATCACATTGCGTCTGCTCTCTGTCTTGCTAGGCCAGCATCGCCAACGCGCTCAACAAGATGGGCGTGTCCGACTTTGTGCTGGTAAAGCAGTCCTCGACGATGACTGGTTTTCGCTCTCTCTCACACACACGTACGCGCAAATTGCCCCGCAACAGGATCTGCCTCTGGAGACGATCGTGCACCACCTGAGCCTCATCGAGTTCTCCATCTACCAAGCCATCAAGGCACGTGTCATGAATGACCACCCCAGCCGCACCCTTCTTGCTTCAGTTCTGATCGCTCTTTCTCTCTCGCCTTGGGAACGCCACCTCCAGCCGATCGAGCTTCTCAACCAGTCGTGGAACAAGCCGAAGCTCAAATACCGGTACCCTCTCCACTTCTCTGCTGAGCCGTGGATGGCGAGAGGCGAGAGGCGACTGACCCTCCCCTTTCGGTTGGTAACGTTTCAGGGCGCCGAACGTGCTCAATTTCATCAAGCGCTTCAACACGGTGTCGCAGTGGACATCGACCAACATCCTGCGCGAGGTCAGGCTCAAGAAGCGCGGCCGCCTCATGGCCAGATTCGTTTCCATCGCCTTGGTACCCCTCCCCTCTCCTCCCCCACCAAAGCTAGCACCGTGCGCCAGTCGTGTAACGATCGCGCAGGAGTGCTATCGTGTGAACAACTTCAACACGGCGCTGTCCATCATCTCCGGCCTCAACTCGTCGGCTGTGCACCGGCTCAAGTTCACCCGCGCCGAAGTCCCCGACCGTCTCTGGGCGGTGCGCTCCCCTTTCCCCCCGCCCAAGGCCAGCGCCTTGCTGGGGCTAATGATCCAACCAATCCACGGAGCAGGAGCTGGAACAGGTCCAACAGACCCTGGGCGGATCGAACTACAGCAACTACCGGGAGCGCCTCCACTCCGTCAACCCGCCGGTCCTGCCCTACTTGTACGCCCACTCCTCAGCTGATTGATTCCCTTCTTCGTCTTCTTCTTGTGCTGACGCTGACGCTGCTGCTGCGGCGTAGGGGCATCTACTTGACCGATCTCACGTTCATTGAGGACGGTAATCCGGACTACATCAGCTCGCTCATCAACTTCAAGAAGAGGGAGCTGGTCTACGACGTCATCCGCGAGATCGAGCAGTACCAGCAAAAGGGCTACGACTTCCCCGCCGACAACTCCATCTTCAACGTGCTCAACAACCTCCAAGTCATCACCGTACACATCCCCCCCCCTTCCACGCGCGCGTCTTTGTTGTGCGCTCAACGGCGTGTGCGGTGCAGGACGAGGAGAAGCTGTGGGCGCTGTCCCTGCAGAGGGAACCCAGAAACATCGAGCGCGCTTCTGACCTGCCCTGAGCACTGTTCGCAACCAAACTCTATCTTCTCTTTGTGTGATGAACATGCACCACCTTCAGCTCACAGCAAATAAATAATAATGAGTCCACGCAACACACCGCACTACGGCTTGGGGTGCGGTTGGGGCGCGGCGCCGGGCGGGGGTGGCGGCATGGAAGTGGTGGTGGTGGACTTGCCGGGCGGGGGAGGTGGGGGCATGGGTGTGGCGGTGGCCTTGCCGCGCGGCGACTTGGGCTGGTGGTACCAGTTCCACAGGTTGAAGCCCGACGCCGACGACGCCAGCGAGGCCGCGTTCTCGTTCTCGCGCTCGCGCTGCAGCTCGAGCCGCCGGACGTCGCGCGACTTGCGGCGCTCCTCCTCCTCGTGCTTCTTCTGCGCCACCTCGTCGGCGGAGAGGTTGTGGATGTTGAGGATGATCTCGGTGAGCTTCTTCTCGAGGCCCTCGACGTTGGCCGCCAGCTCCTTGCCGCGCGCCTGCTCGTCGGTCAGCGCGCGCTCGAGGCCGGCGATGCGTTCGGCCGCGTCCTTGAGCTGCCGCACCAGCTGCTCGTTCACCTCGCGCTCGCGGTCCTTCTCCTTCTGCAGGCTCTCGCCCACGCGCTGCATCGTGTCCCTCTCCTCGCCCAGGTCCTCGATCTCGCGCCGCTGCCGCTCCTTGTCCGCCTCGAGCGCCGCCTTCTGCTCCAGCGTCGCGTCGAGCCGGGCCTGCACCTCGCGCTTGGCCGCCTCTTCGGCCTGCTTGTGCTGCTCCTCGCCGTGCGCCCGGCGCTCCCACTCGTCGCGCTGGGCCTCCACCCCGCGCCGCGCCTCCTCTTCGGCCCGCAGCCGCTCGCTCCACTCCCGCTCGCTCTGCTTGCGCTCCGCCTCGCTCCGCTCGTGCCGGGCCTCCCACTGGTCGCGCTCCTGCTGCACCGCGGCCTTCTCCTCCTGCTCCTTCTCGCAGGCCTTGCGCCAGCTGCCCAGCTGCTCGCGCGCGTCGCGGATCGCCTCCTCGGCCTCGCGGTCCTTCCGCGCCCACTCGCGCTCGTCCCGCTCCCGCTCCTCCTTGAGCACCTCGTAGGCCGACGCCCACCGCGCGCGCTCCTTCGCCTCGGCGTCGCGGTCGCGGCTCACCTCCTCGTGCCGCCGCATCCACTCCTCCTTCTCGCTCCGCTCCTGCGCCCGCGCGGCCTCGCTCTCGCCGTGCTTGCGCGCCCACTCGTCCCGCTCGGCCTCGGTCGCCTCGCGCGTGCGCCGCTCCTGGTCGTGCTTGGCCTCCCACGCGGCGCGCTCAGCCTCGACCGCGGCCCGCGCCTCCTGCTCGCGGGACAGCCGGTCGCTCGACTCAGCCTGCTCGGCGGCGCGGTCGTCGGCCTCGCGCTGCCACTTGGCCTGCCACTCCTCCTTGGCGCGGGCCTCTTCGGCGCGGCCCTCGCGCTCCCGCTCCCGCTCGGCCTCCACGTCGGCCTTGGCCGCCTGCAGCTCCCGCCACCGCCCCTCGGCTTCGCTCCGCTCTTCGCTTCGTTCTTCTTCGCTCTTTTCGTACCTGGCGCGCCACTCGTCCTTGGCCTCGGCCTCCCTCTCCTTGGCCGCGCGCTCCTCGGTGTGCCGGGCCTCCCACGCGGCCCGCTCCTCCTGCTCCCTGGTCAGCGCCGCCTGCAGCTGCCCGGCCTTGTCGATCCACTCCTGGCGCTCGTGCTCGACGAGCTGCTTGGCGGCGGCGAGGGAGTGGTGGTCGCGCGTGAGCTGCTCGAAGTCCTTCTCGAGCTTCCACAGCCGATGGAACCGCTGCGAGATCTCCTCCAGCAGTTTCGAGTCCAGGGCCGGGTCCCCATCAGATGCAGCCGCGCCTGCTTCTGTCGTGTCATCGTCGGTTGCGCGCGAGATGGCCTCGCCGCTCATTTGATACTCGCTCTCCATTTTTCCAATGTCGCGATGCTGTTGTGGAATCCAATTAAATCAATTGGCTGATGGTGTCGATCTGTCGGCCGAGGTCGGATGTTTGGATAAGCTGCCGAGCGATTCTCCTTTCCTTGGCGTCTTCTGCTTCTGCTTCTGCTCGTTGCGCAGTTGGCTTCGCCGTTGCTCTACTCAGGAATAAGTTGAAGAAATGACTCGAGAAAAGAAAAGAAAAATAGTCAAGTTCCCGGTAGGATGAAGTGCTTGGACGGAGATGCTGGTCGTTCGCCCAGACTGGGCGGGCGAGGAAGAGGAGAGGGATATTCCGCACGGAGCATAGGGCTCCTCCTTCTGGCGATGTTCGTTGTTGGCCTCTACATCCTTCGCGACCAGCCCCTGCAGGGACTCCAACAGCAGCCCCCACAACAGGAACAGGAACAGCAACAGAAGCAGATCCCGCCTCCCCAAGCGAAGGACAAGAAGAGGGACGCTCCGCCTCGACAGCAGCAACAACAGTTCCCGCCTCCCCAAGAACAGCTACCGCGCAACCCACAGCGGCGGCCTGAGCGAAAGCCGGGTCCTCCCCAGCGCATCGTGTTCGGCCCTGCCGAGGTCGACCAGTTGCTACCGCCCCTGTTCCGCCTGGACGCCAACACGTTCGACCGGGGCTTCGTGGTGGACGAGACCATAGATGGCGTGTCGGCGGTGGACAGCGGGTTCACCTCCAGCATCCGGCCGCGTCGCTACCTGCTCCACGTACCCGAGGCCGTCCAGCTCATGCTCGAAGACCCGGCCAACAAGGCGAAGGTGCCGCTCGTCCTCGTCTTCCACGGCATGAGCAGGTACAGGTTCCTCCAGCAGTAGTAGTCGGAGTACCCCTTCGCAAACATACCACACATACCACACATAACAACAACATGGTTGATGGGGGGTTAACACATGACAGGACGTCGTGGTACACGGCGCTGAACGAGACGAAGTGGATCGAGAAAGCGGACAGCGAAGGGTTCGTGGTGGTGTTCCCCCAGGCGCTGGGCTCCCACGACATGTGGGGCGGGCGGACGGGGTGGGTCGTGCGCGGTTTGGGCGACAACATCTACGCCCGGGTACGCCATGCGGTGGTCCAGAGAAGGAGTGGCTCACTCTTTGACTCTCCCCGGCGCGTGTAGGACGTGATCAGTGACATACTGTACGAGGCGGGGCATGTGATCGACACGGATCGCATCTACGGCGTCGGCCTCTCCAACGGCGGGATGTTCCTCACCACTCTCCTGCTCGACCCCCGCTTCAGATTCGCTGCAGGCTGCGTCTACATGGGCGGGTGCGGCCCTCACCTCACCTCACCTTCTCCAGTCGTTGGCTCACTCGTCGTCGTGATGCGGGCACAGATACGTGAAAGGACACAACCCGTCGGCCAACAGGGAGCATACCCTCTCGCCTGTGCTCCTCATTACCGGGTCGGAGGACAAAATGCTCCCGTACTCGCGCGACGCCGAGCTGGTGTTCCGTGAGGCCGGCCACCTCGTTGAGTTCGGTACCGTTTCTGCGACCAACTCGGCCTTTGAGTGCACTCACTCGTGTGTGCGTGTGCGTGTCAACAATAGACGAAGTGGCGGGGATGGCGCACGAGTACCGCACGGAGCACGAAGAGCGCATATGGGAGTTCTTCGCCAAGCACAGCCTGAAGCAGGAATAACAGTTCTCCAAACACCCTTGGGCAACAGAACAGACGCGTTCACCTTCTCCGTCGCTGCTCCTTCTTCTTGGCGTTCTTGCCCTGGGCACCGACCTTCTTGTTCTTTTGCTTGTCCTTCCTGCTGAATGCTTTCGCCTGCAGGCTCTGCTCCTCCTCTTCGTCGTCCTGATGCAGCTTCGCTTTCCTCCCTGCGCCGACCGTAGCCAACAGTGCCGAGAATTGGAGTGAGCGGGTGAGGCCTGTGTGCGCGCGTGGAGTGTGTACCCTTGGCACGTCTGCCCTTCGGGGGACTGAGCTCTTCTACGCTCACGGTGGTCGTGGTGGTTGCCACAACCGTAGTAGAGAATCCCTTTTCAGTGTTGGAAGAGGGCAGATATCGTACGGACTGCACCGAACACACCGAGAGCTTAGGGCACGATGACGCCCATGGGCAACACATGTGCGAGGCAAACGTACGGCATCCAACAGACGCTCTTGGATCATGATCTCCTCCACTTCCTTTGCAAGTCGATCGGCCAAGTACTCTCGAAGGTTCTTGCCTGTGCCACAGGAGTGCAGGATCAGCCTCAAACGGTGCAGGAGGGGGCAAGGTACGAGGCTGCGCACCCTCGTGAAGGGCGAGCAGGTACTGCCTGTAGACGTGGTTCTCAACGGCGGACTGGTACGACTTGCCAGACACGGAGAGGGCGGTCACCAGCTGTTGGTGGGTCTGCTCGACGCGGAGGCAGAACTCGGCGTACTTGCCGCTGATGTGTCGGTGGAGGCCGGCCCACTCGGGGAAGTAGGACAGGTACTCCGACCCCTCGTTGGTCATCACGATCTGCACAAGCAGGTGTGGCGCGTTACGGAAAGGCCAGAGCCAACGCGGACAAAGAGGGAGAGGCGAGGCGAACCTGCAGCATACGTCGCTTGTTGGTCATGTTCTTGTCATGTGTGGTGAGGCCGGCGATGGCGACATACTGGGGAGACTTGATTTTGACTCGCCTGAACTTGGCGTCGCATACCACAAAGCCCTCGGCCCTGTTCGCACCCAAAACGAAAGGACGCGTCAGGAAAGCCCGGTGTGACGTAAGACCATTGGACAGAGATAGGTTGGCGTACTGAGCAGGGTTGAGTTGTCTGGCGGCGGCCACCACTTGATCAAGCTCGCCCATCGGAAAGGTGTGAACACAATCCCACCTGTTTTGCTTTGCGATGGGGGCGGGGTCGAGTTCTCTGCACGTGCGCATATCTCGGGCGCCATGCAGCACTACAGTATGCCAAGTCGTGCGGAAGTTGTCTCTGTGCGGTTAGCTATCGGCTGTCATCCTTGGGGAGTGGATGGTGTTCGGTACCGATTCGGTCTCTGTCGACCTTGGTGATTATTCTGTTGCGTTCGCTGACCAGCTCAAACATGTAGCAGCTGGCAATATGACGGAAACGCATATGAGATCTTGCAGTGGGGGCAGAGGAAAGACGGAAGGGGCAAGTACATGTGGATATCCTTTGGCTCAGAGTACCCAAGGTGCCCCCAAATCTCCCAGAAGAGCTCGCTATATGATTGGTTGATCCCACCTGCATGCTCGAAACCGGTCGAACACGTTACCTCCATGTGGCCGCAACATAAGACATGAAGTGGGGCAAGCGCACCGACGGTGCCTGAAGCGTCTGGCCGTCCTGAGGAGGCAACGTGCCACTGCCCTCGATAGTGGTACAGGGTCATTATACTGCCATCAAGCTTTTCATAGACCTACTTGTGGACACGCGCTCGGAGGACTAGCGTGAGTGGGATCCAGTGTCCTATTGAGAGGCTGGGGGTGGAACCTTGGCAGTGCTCCAATCGATCCGAGCGTGCCCGGGTTCACCAAAGTTGAAGAACTTGCTGCAGAGGAAAGGTTGGTGGTGCGCGTCAGCTTAAGGCAACGCGCGTAGGAGCAGTGGAGCAGTAGTACCGGTATGGGTAAGCCACCACCCTCCAGTCGTCATCCACATCCACTATAACTCCTCTGCATTCTTGAACGATACGAGACGTCATCGGCGACCTGATCTGCACCCCGCCACGCAGAGTGAGCCGGAAGTGGTCGGAGTTATAAAGTTATGTAAAAGAGCGGGCTGCTGGTGGGGCAAACCTGGTTGTACTTCAGGCAGACGAGGTTCGGAAAGCGCTTGTGGTGGGTCACGGTAATGGCGTAGCGCTGCTGCAGCGCACCCAATCCATCACGCCTCAAAAATTGCACTAAGGCACGGGGGTAGTCGTCCACCTCCTCCTCACTCGTGCCGAGGTCCTCCTCTTTCCTCTCCATCTTCCTCTTCACGTTTTTTGTGCAGCTTCTGCTGGTGTTGGTTTTTTCTCACCGTTTCCGCCCCATTTCCCAGAGGATGTTTTCCTGTAATTCAAAACTGAGAACTTTGCCCTTGTGGCGCACACCTTGGTGGTGCCGACATTGTCACGCTCTCGGCCCCTGCGGCGTTTGTGAGGCCTCACCCTATTTGGTCAGGTCAAGGATGAACCTCATTTAATGGGCTGGCCTTTACTCGGCATGGTGGAACTGCTTCTGGGCGTGGCTTCGCCATTGCAGCGAGCCGGTTTCGAGGTGCGTGGAGAGGGCGCGCCAGTAGGTGTGGAGGTAGGAGTGGAGGGAGGAAAAGCGCTCGTCGCGGCCGTGCTTCTCGAACCACTGGTTGCTGAAGTGGAAGGCGAAGTACATGAAGAGGGCGAAGGGCAGCACTTTGAGTAGCGTGACGCCGACTCCCTACACAAGCACATGAACGATGAATAGGAGATCAGCCAGCTGGTCAGTTAGAAGCACAAATCAAGGCGCAAGGTGTGCCGGTACCTGGTAGAAGCCGCCGACGCCCTGCTCCTCGTAAATGCTCTTGATGCAGTGGAGCACGCCCTTGTCCGCGAAGATCCCCGCCTGCATCCGCACGCACACGGTGTCGAAGGGGTAGGACAAGACGTTGGCCAGGGTTGCCCTCAGACAGGCTTGCACGAAAGCCCTGTGCGCGGCAGGGAATAAAAGGGTCTTCCAGTAAGACTCCTCTTCCAGGTTACGAGTAACGCTATGAGTGCGGTGGAGTACCTGGTGGGGTGCTGGCTCTCGTCAGTGGGTCCAATGACGGCCAGGAATAGCTTGTCGGCGAGGTGAAGGCCAGCCTGGTAGGCGAGCTGACCAGGGATGACGGACAGGATGCCCGCATAGAGGCCGTCCAGAAGCCCACCTTTGCTCAAGATCAAGCGGAAGTCAGCAGAAAGTCAAAGCGCAAAAGCAAAGGTGCACGGCGGCTCGTTCGTACCCTTACTGTTGGCGAGCTCGTTGATAATGTGAGTGTACCGAGCCTGCGCGAGGGGCAGCAGCGCGATCCTCGTCTGCAATGTGTTGAGCGGGTAGGTCACTGCAACCGCCACCGCAGTGGCCAGGCCATTCGCTACCCATTCGGCCCTTGCCGCGGGCAGGCGATCTTTCAGCAGCGGCTCCACCGCTCGGTGCGTGGCGTACTAGACAATCACAACGAACACCGGCACTCTTGAGCCAGAGAAGAGGTTGGCGGTTGAGGTCCAAAGGGGGAGTTACCTTGGCGGCGGAGTAAGGCACCGCGCGCAGACAGCCAGCAGCATTGCCTCTGCGCCAAGACCGGTTAGAAGTCGCTATCCGGGGGGGGACAAAGTGCGGAGCCGTACCGAAGGAATCCAAGGATTCCTTCACGCCAGAGGTTCTGCGTCTCGACGAAGGCGTGGCAGAAGTGGTATCGGGGCCGACGCACCTGGAGGCGGGTCTTGACCACGTAGAACCCGTTGAGGAGGGTGCGCGTAAGCGCGTCCGCTGAGAAGCCAGCCAGCACCGAGGGCTCCGCGGGAAGCTGCGGTCGTTTCTCAAATGGGATACCGGCCGACGAGAGATGCATTTAGTCCGATTATTATGATTGATTAATGTATAATTAAATTGGAACAGAAATGATAACGAAAACGGGAAAGTTCCGCGTCGACGCAGGAAAGCGACAAACGCGCGACACCTGCAGGTGGCCACGTTGCAGGGCGTGTTTGGTGTAGCGACTGCTCTCTGTGAGCGCTTGTACAATCGCTGGTGGGGCGAGAGATTCTTGCCTGGGCGCCTGTGGAGCAGGACCACGGCGTGACACGACTGGCGAATCGAGCAACACGCAAATTAAATCTGAAGAGGATCGACCGACGCATTCGACGCCATGATCAACTTCGCGGCGAAGAAGTCGCGGGAGATGCTGGCCAGCTACCTGTCGCCCATTGTGGAAGGCTATGCCAACAAGTATCTCTCCAATGTTCCTGATTTACAACTCTCCCTTTGGGGCGGTGACATCGTGCTGCAAAACATCGCTGTCCGCGTTCAAGGTGCCCCTACCTGCTCCCTCCCTCTGCACCTTGAATCTCTCATCAATCTTTTTTTTTGTTCTCCCTTAGCCCTCGAGGAGGAACTGAAGCGTATGGCGCTGCCCGTTACCCTCCAGAGCGGGTTCATCCGCGAGTTGCGAGTGCACATCCCCTGGACCGCGCTTACGTCGGAGTCAGTCGAGGTACGGACCTAAGGACCCATGATACCTCTGTTCCACTTCATCACGACACCTTTCGTTTTCCCTGTCGCTTGCGCACTACCTCACGCGTAGCGTTCTGCTATCAACTGGTGAATGCAGGTGTGGATCGACTCGATCGAGATCGTTGCCTCTGCCGCTGAGCGAGAGCCTGGAAGCGAGGATCCTACACGACCAACGGAAGTGCCCAAGAAGAAAGCTGGTTAGTGTGTTCTTCACATCTTCCATGCAGCGGCGCAACTCACCGTGGTGCCATTGCGTGTGGCGTGAGCAGACGAAGAAGAGGGCGAGGAGGGGTGGATCAAATCGCTGGTGAGAAAGATCAAACACAACGTCATCGTGCACGTCAAGGACCTCAACATCACCTACATCGATAGCGATGCGTCAGTGATCGCCTCCGCGTCGTGCCAAGAGATCAGCTGCTACCCCACAGATGGCAACTGGCTGAAGGCATTTTTGGTATATTCCCAGTCTCGCTCTCTCAAACATGGCCATAATGAAGTGTACGGTGCTGACCGCTGATGCTCTACCAACAGGACGTCACACCACAATCGGAAATACGCAGAGCCTGCAAGGTGGACGGCTTCTCTTTGAGCATGGATGCCTACACGAAACCGGGCAAAATCGGAACTCTTTACAGTACGTGCCGTAGCGTCGGTCACGCGGCATCCTTGTTCTTGACTCACCTCTTGGTCCCTTCAAAAGAACCTGTGGTGGAAGACCTCGACCTGGACGTCCGGATCTTCCTTGCACAGCTAGAGCAGAAGTTTGCGGAAGCCCCACCAGCCAAGGGCAACGGCGAAGTGGGCGACGGCGGGGAAGTGAGGAGCGTGCGGCAGCAACGCATCGACATTCACACCGACAATCTGCCCGTCTTTCTCCACCTAGACCAATACCGGCAGCTGCTGGGCATCATCGACAACTACAAGCAACGAGCGGCGGCGGCCAAGCGCTCGCCTGATAAACCCAACGAGGCTCTGGCCTCTCCGGCCGTGACCGCCAAGAGCATCTCGGCTTCCGCCGATCCTCAGGATCCCGCTGGCCCACAGGGGGAAAACAAGGGCTGGCTTTCCTGGGCGTGGGACATCATGGTCGAAGAAGAGTACGATCTGCCCCCCTTAGCTTTAATCTCTGTCTTTGTGGGTAAGCCGGTTTCTATAATCGGTTCACTTTTGTTCTGACCCGCGACATCGACATGGCTGCAGCCCACTTGAAGAAATCGAGAAGGAGCGGCGAGCGAATTCTCCACCGACGGAGATCCAGATATCCCTGTTCGCAGCGATGGCCAGACTCTCGTTGAGCAAGGTCCCTCCGCTGCCGCCCACGTCGCCGCCGCTTTCGCCCGCCACAGAGTCAAACGGTGGGGACAAGAAAGGCATGCGGACCGACGAAGGGGATAGACCGGGCCTCGACATCGACGAAGAAGGGAACGAAAAGAGGAGGAACTCGCTCGCTGCGCCAGCCCCACCGAGGAAGATTTTCTCCTTCGACGAGTTTGGCTGCTTCGACGCCGAAGGATTCGCCGTCGGCATCTCGCTATTCAAGAACTTTGACCAGAGCAAGCCGCCAGTCTTCGATGTTGGCGTGCACGGCCTGAACTACCGCACGAAGCATCGTCCGCTTGTGAGCTGCAGGTAACCCGCCCTGTACTTGCCGACCAGCCCCTCAGTGCTGATTATGATGTTGGCAGGTCGGAGCAAGATGGCGTGTTCACCCACATGCCTCATTCCCTCTTCTGGAACGCCGAGGAGATGCAACCTGGTACGGGCCCATGATGACATCATCGTGCTTATCGCTGCGGTGCATACATAGCTAATGTATATGAATTTAGAGCTCAACAGTGCCAGTGTGTGGTCCATCCTCAATGCGGTTGCCTTTTCGTTCGGGCGGAAGCCGCTCGCCAAACACTTGAGGTACATAATTCGGTGCCAAGGTGTGAACTGATAGTGCCTGACTTATATTTTGTGTTATGTACCCAGTGAACTCGTGGTGGGCATTCCCCACTTTCAGCCGCCTCTGTTCACGCATCTCAACTTCGCCTTTTCACCACTGTCCGTTACCTACGACGAAGAGGCCCTCAAGAGCTTGATCAGCTTTTTCGTGCCTCCTCGCCGGGAACGCGCCGTCTCTACACCTCTCGTACTCCTCTCCTCGCCACAAGCGAACATCCCATGGCGGCGGCACTGACACGTAAAGTCTTCCGCACGCAGGAGGACGACACCCCCAGTGACGTTGCGGAATTCTTGCGTCGCCTCTGGCTGTCTTCGCCTCCGATAGTACTCGATATTCGACTCTCGAGGTCTTCGGGGCGATTGGTACCCGGGTGCCGGCAGGGGCTCCTCGAAGAGATAGACGGCGAGCCCTCCATGGTCGTATCATGCGACACCCTGCGATTCAGCAACGCCGACTCGTTCCCATCCGTGCAGCATTTCGCCGTGCCGCCGACGTTCAACACCAATGAGATCTACAACGGCTTTCTGCTGCAGACGGAGGGGCTTTCCGTGTCGCTCGATGGTCCCACAGGCTACGCGGCACGTCTTCCTTCTTCGTTTTGTTGGCATACCTGGCCCTGACTGTTGTTGCTGGTCACAGACGCAACTTCTGGTTTCGCCGGTTTCGGGCAAGTTCCTGTTCAACAAGTCCTTCTTGGGCGACCTTCACTCGCTGCTGACGCAGAACAAGAGGCCTGCAAAACAGTTCCTGATCTCGAACTCTTCGCCGTTCACA
>CDFN01047772.1:0-12632 GCA_000826445.1 Acanthamoeba quina | reverse complement strand
ATAATAGAAAGAGAGATGATCTGGTGAGGTCTGCGGTACCGGTCTTCCGTTTTCGGCAGTTGAGGCAGGCGCTCTTGACCTGCTTTCGCTTGGGCCGGGCCTTTACCTGCTGCGCGTCCTCGATGCCGCCGTTGACGAGGTGTGCTGGCATGCCTCCTCCCGCGACGTTGCCGCCGTTGACGAGGTGGGCAGGCATGGCTCCTCCGCCTCCTCCGTTGCCGATGCCGCTGCCACCGCCGTTGACGAGGTGGGCCGGCAGGCCGACGATGCCCATTCCCCCCGCGACGCTGCCGGGGGGCGGCAGAGACGGCATGGTCTGGTGGTAAGCGAACGGGAACGCGGTGCCGTGCTGCAGTTGATGCTGCAGCTGGTGCTGGAGATGCTGCTGCAGGACGTGGGCCTGGGCCACGGACGAGCTGGCCGAGTTGATGGCCTGCAGTTGGTCATTGCTCAAGCCCGCGTAGGCCGCGTGCTGCAAATCGGCGACTTGATGATGGTGCGCCTCGGCGGCGGCCTCTTCTGCGCTCTGGTGATGGTGGTGGTGATGGTGATGATGTTCGAGGTGCTGCTGTGTGTGCTCTTCTTCATCGTCTCCGTGGTGGTGATGCTCGTGGCCGTGATCGTGGTGGTGCAGGTGCTCGTGCTGATGATCGTGATGGTGGTGTTCGTGATTGTGGTCGTGCCCGTCGTGTTCGTGATGGATGAGCCCATCGCCATTATCCTCCACTTTCGCACTCAAGCTCGCGTTCGCGTTGCTCGATTCATTCGCATCTAATTGCTTCCCGACCCCGTCCATTTTTATCAGATCTTTCCGATTTTACGTTTCTCGCGGATCTCAGCTCTGCCGTCCCCTCGATCGCTACTTCCGGAAACAAACACACCGACCTTCCTAAATGCTGATGAAATGTGCAGCGATGCAGCCGAAATGTTGTAACGTCTAGGTCGGAGAACCGGCTTTGTTCGACTCCGTACTCCGCACCGGACAACTCGAAAACTAGAAAAGTCCGTCGCGCGGAGTGGCGACAATTCGGAGCTTTGACAGGGTTGGCCGGAAAAGCAACGATTTCGATTGGCGCGTGCTTTTGATGGAGAAAAGAAAGCGAAAAAAAAGGAAATGCGATATCCCGGCGAGACGCACGCGACAGGACAAGGAGAGGGCACGCAAAACTTCGATCAGTGGCGCGAGCACTAGTGGAGGAGCTCGGACAGCCGTGGCCACCGACTCGCTCCACACCTCTTCAGCACTGAGCTTACCGGCCAAAGTAGTACTTTTTAAAAAGCGCGGTTGCTATTCTTTTCTCCCGAGTTTTCTTCGCCCAAACGACTTCTTAGCCAACGTCTTGTCTGGAGGTCTACTGCCACCACCTCGCAGACGGCAGCATGTTGCGGCGCGAACTGTTCCCACACGAAGGACGGCAGGATACCCCCTCGTCCTCCGTCTCATACGAGGCCGTTGTCGAGCTCGCCCCAGGCGAGCCCTCCGACGATGAGCAACTGGAGCGCGAATTTCTCGAATCTGCTCCTCCCATGGACGAGCTACAATGGGGCGGTACTTGCACCTCTTACGTACTGCGAAAGGAGACCGTCTTCATCATTATTTTTTACATTCATTTTTAACGATCGTTAATTTGGGCAGAGGTGCTTCAGCTGCGGCAGCTCGTAGAGAAGCACGGCATCCCCTTTGAGCCTGTAGAGAAAGCCTTGCAGGTTTGAGCTGAGCCTTTTCTATTTTTTTAAACCATGATTTAATGTTATTATTGCAATAATATTCGTTTGGCCAGGCCAAGAGTCTGCCCGTGAGCCAGCACGCGCTGGTGCAGCTCACGGAAGAGGACCTGAAGAAACAGAAGGACCTCAAGATGAAGCCACGCAAGCAACTCCTCAACCTCATCAACACGCTGCAGGAGGATGGTATGGGGCCTGGCCCACACTCAGCACCTGGCTATCGATGCATCGGACTCTCACCGGCCATCATCTCCACACTGCGTGCGTTGTCGTATGTCCGTTTTCTATCAGAGAGCGCGCAGTTCGATCTGGCCACATTCTTGCACGCGTGCCTGCACGACATGGAGGATTGCTACGATCTCGCCACCGCCACACAGGCCACGCTTCTCGACGCCGAGATCGTCAAGTTCGATGACCTCATGATGCTCAACATGGGCGATCTGGCCGAGCTCAACCTCAATCCAAAAGTGACTGAGCGTTTGGGCATCATGATCCAAATCTTCAGCGGTGCGTCTGCTGTCGTTTGCGTTGATGCGTGAACTGAACCGAACTCACTTCCTATCAATCTTTCATGCATGCACGCGCACAGGCTCGCACCTGACGGAAATGGAGCGCTTGCACGCTGCCCTAGCGAAAATGATCGAGGACCGACAGGGCGACCAGATCACGCCCGAGCTGTGGCAGCACTGCGAGGAGAGCGCCCGACTCTACGCCTTTGTGGACCGCATGCTGCACGGATATCCCCTTCCCGGTGTCGACGCCACGCGCATCCGGCGAATCTCGAACTCGCTCACCTATTTCGTGGATCGCAAGCACCTGTTCGCGTTCAACGAGAACAACTGGGAGCGACAACAGCAAGCCGAACAAGAGGTACCCCGCCCGCTGGTCCGTCGTCTTTCTACTTTTTCCACACTGACTCGATATGTAACACCCCAGCACGAGATCATATCGCTCTCGGGCGACGGCGTGTTCAGGACATCGCCCTACACGGCCACTCTGCAGACATCTCTTCAGCAGTGCGCGCTCGATGACAGCTTCACGGTCACGTTCGTTGGGTCGACTCACGCTGGCAAGTCGTTTGTCATCCGGGAGCTCATGAACATCCGCAATCCCCTCAAGTATGTGCGTGCGCGCGGTGGTGCGGGTGTGGCACGTGTGCGTCTTATGACTGACACCACACTGGCGGCCTCTTGTCAGGCCACCCACGGTTGGTCGACCGGCCTACCTGGAGAAAGAAGGCGGTGGCACCAGTCTCAACGCCTGCTGCTACTTCGAACGCCTGAAGGACACCGTCCTGCAAGACCAAATCTGTAAATTTGTAGACATGGAGGTACGATCGCACCTAAAATGACACATGATACGCGTGCGCGCACACCTACTCATCGGTGGCCACAGGGGTATAATGCGGCGGGAGGACGCGCGAGGCGTCACGGCGCTGCGGCGGCTGTGGCAGCGGCACAGGACCTGTTCACGAAAAAGAGAGAGGAGTCAGTGGAGCAGCAGCTGCCTCGGCTGGCCTACCTGCTCAGCGATGTCATCATATTCGTCGACGTCGTCGACGCAGCCAACAAAGACGTACGTCTTTGCTCTCTTCACTCACGCACGCAACACGCATGCCCGGCATGAAACTCACCGCATCGCATGCTATAGTATTTTGATCGCGTGTACCAGTTTGCATTTTCTGCGGTGGACCGCATTGCCTCTGCGCCCAAGCCGTCCCTCATCATCCTTCAAAACAAATGCGGCCAGAGCTCACAGCTCAATGTCGATGTACACACCACCTTCTTCTCCCGCACCGTTGTGCCCGCGCAGAACATTAAGTGTCGTGTGTCGTGTGTCGGCGTGTAGTTGGCAACGGAACGATTCTGGAATGAGCACGATCCGCACAGAACGTTGAGCAACGTCTACCAGGACTTGCGGTGGGTCTCCGTGCCCGACTTCACCGACCCCAACTTCTTTCCGCAGATGCAGAAGCTGAGGGTTCGTCCCTCTCTCTGACGCTTGCCCCTCCTCACTGCCGACCGCCATCGACTCAATCACCGTTCCCGTCGCACACATACTCTGTGCAGGAGGAGCTGGCGACGATGCTGAACGCGCAGAAGGAGCGGCGAGTGGTGAAGCTCACCAACGAGCTGTGGCGCGCGATGCAGCACTACGTTGTCGACAATTTTGGATCCAACCACTTCTCGGTGGGCGCCTTCCTCGCGCAGCACTTCAAGTCCGGCTCGCCCATGGCCGACCACGTCTTCTCGCGGTTCATGCGCCAATACGAGCGGCACAGCGCTCTCAACTACCCCGCCAAGCGCAGCCCACAATTCAAGTACGCCCATGCATTCTCACACATTCCACACGACCGTTCCCCTTCTCATCGCACACATGCACCACAACACAGGAAATTCTGCGTTGAAGCGGTGCATTTTTTGGCGGCGCTCTGGGTGTGGACCAACAAGACCGAGGAGAACGGGGAGCCCCGCCTCCCTCCGATAGAGGGTGCGTATGCATGGCCGTGTGCGGTCGTGAGTCGTCTCCTTGATGATTGTGTGAATTACTTATCGCGTGTCTTATGCGTATCACAACAGGAACGACCGACACAGCGGAGGCCCAGAGGAAAGATCGGTTGACCAAGACCCATGTACGCGCTCTCTTCATTGGCACCCAAGTCTCCCCACGGGTCTTGACCTGGTCGCTTACCGCGCGGCACGCGGCGCGTAGGACAAATCTATCGCTCTGAAAGCGGATTGGATTCTGGACAATCTGCTGTCGTCGCTACAGAAATCGTGGCCGTGCGACGCCCTCTGCGACTTCGGCACCAACTCGGGCGAGGGCGACATTTACTGTACCCAGACACTTCTTTCCGGCCACACCGCCCACCGCAGCCCCCTCAAGGTTGACATCATCACCCAAGGCGGTACGGCGCCTCCCTCCACGTGCGGTGTGTCGGTGTGTGCGGTGTGTGAGGTGCGCTCACTTCGGTGGTCGTTTGGACTGCAAGGCTGGTGGCTGCGCTTCAAGTCCTTCTTCACGCGGGGCGTGCCAGCCGTGTGGCCCGGCGAGTACCTGAAGGCCAAGGTGGGCATCACCCACGAACGGCTGTGCGAGGAGTTCCACGTCGCCCTTTTCTCCTTCCAGCAGGTTCGGCGCTCCTCCCCCCTCCACACCCAGTGATCACTTTCTTTTTCCCCGTTCGTGACCCTTTCTCTTTTCCTTTTCCTTCTTCTTAGATGGGCGTTGTCGATTTGTTGGACTGTCTCCACCGGTTCGTCGACCTCCAGCCCACTTCGGCCGCCAACTGCGCTCTCTGCGGGGTACTACTGCCATCCCTCCCCCACTGCCGTAACTTGTTTGCACTGGTTGCTGACCTGGGGCTAATTGTGATGGTAGATTCGTCCGTGTACGGTGTGCTTCAACTCGTGCGGCCACGCCGTGTGTCAGCCGTGCGGCCAGCGCTTGCTGGACATCTCCATGAAGTGCTTCTTCTGCAATCAGCCTTTCACGCGCCTCTTCCGCTACGTACGTCCATATCTTCATCTCCTACGACACCGTCGCACACGCACCACCGCACACGCACACGGATCATTCATACTCACTATCGGTGTACAGCACCTCTTCACGCGGGAGTACGTACGCGCATCGATCAAGAAGAACGACACGCAAAAGTACAGCGTCCGCTTCCTCTCGCCCGTCTTCGAGCCCTACCACCGCCAAAGCGACCAATTCGAAATGTACCGACAATCCCTCATAGTCTCTTAGTATTCGAAATCTTTGACTCAAGTTATGGCCACCTTTCTGGCGGTGTTTGTGCGCCACAGTCAGCGGGCGGCCAACCTGGTGTACTGCCTGAAGCAGCACGACCTGACCGTGATCGCAGAGATCCAGATCCCCAAGAACAACACGGCCATCGTGCACCTCTCCGAGGAGCTGCAGTACCGGCTGGGCTCACAGCTCAACGAAGGCCGCCTGTTCACCCGAGTACGTCTCTCTCTTTCTCTCTCTCGATGTCGCGTTTGCGTTTGCGTTCCGTGTTGATGCTCATGGCCCACTGCTCGCAGACAGCAGCGTACATTGAGTACCGCCATCCGATCAGCCTCCACCTGTGGGCGGCGTTGATGCACTACCAAGCCACTGAAGACCGCCTCGATGACGTCATCGTGGATCAGGTTCACCACCACTGCCATTTTTTCCCCTTTCTTAATCTAATATTGATCTCAACGTTTTTTTCTTCGTGAATTGCTCAGATTTCCAGCAAATACGACGGCCAGGAGCTCTCCTCGACGATCATCGCCTGTCTCTTCCTCTACCGCCTCACCAGTCACCTCTGGGACCTCTATGTACGACTGATCGTGCCGTGCGGTGGGCGTGGACGCTAGATTGACCTGCGAGCGTATATGCAGGAGGAGGCCGATGGGGAGAAGAAGGGTCCGGCAGGTTGGGACATCGCCGGCGGGCTCAAGGCCCATCTCGAGTGGGTGCTGGACATGGCCGGCATGTTCCTCTTCCCCCGAAAGAAGAGCGGCGGCGACGACGCCGCCACGCCGGCCCTCTCCATCTTCTCCCGCTTGCTGACCCAGGCGCCCACCCTCAAGTTCGTGGCGACGGTCATCAGCGACATCGTCGCCTGGGACGCCTTCCGGGACCTCAACGAATGCGGACCCAGCTTCTGCCTGGCGCTCCTCTTCCGCTTCCTCCTCACCCAGAACCTCAAGGACCAGAAGCGCGAGGCGGCCCTGCCCACCGTCGACGAGTGGTTCCACAACCGCGTCGCCTTCCTACGGCGCCTCCACTCCCCCACTACGGCCACCGCCGTCGGGTAAATCCCTCCGGTCAACGTTTTCGTTCTTTTGCGTGCGCTCGGAGCTAAGAAGAGGTCTCTGGTTGTGCAGGGCGCAAATGACGTCGCTCTCGCTGTCATCGGGATCGTCGCCGGTGCCCTCGCCCTCGTCATCGTTCGGCGCGCTGCCCCCGTTCCGCTTGTCCGTGCCCACCGCCATCCCCAACACACCCTCGCCCACGCCTTCCCGGTCCACGCCCACGTCGCCCCGCGGACACAGCAGCCACGGCCACGGCATGCCATCGTCCCTGGCCAGCGCCCACTCCTACTACGCCCCCTCGGCCTCATCGCCCTATCCTATCTATTTTGCCTCCAGTAGTACGTCCTGTCGCATGTATCATGTGTGTGTCGTGTCTCTCACGCGTGGGATGGTGGTGGAGCAGGCGGTTCGGTGCCGACGCGGCCAGGGTTTGCTTCGCCGTTCAAGGCGCCTCCGCCATCGCCGTCGACGTCGCTTGGTTCGTCGGGGTCGTCTTCGTCCTCCACCCCGGGCAGTTCGTACTCCTCGATGCCCTCTACACCCTCTTCGTCGAGCGAAATGATGGCCGTTCCGGCCGTCGACCTCAAACTGTGGATCCTGGTCACCGATTGGATTGCCCGCTCGCTCTGCACCAAGACCAAGTACGCGCGGGCGCGCACACGCACGCACACGGACTAACTGAGCGTTTCCTGCAGGTATCAGTACATTGGGCTTATCGGTGCGGTCGAGTGGGCCTACAGTACGCTGCCCAATGCCGAAATCGCACAGATGGTGGAGCGCATCCACGAGCAGGCCAGCAAGGAGGCCATGCTATCCACCACCTCGCCAATTGCCCTGTGCCAGGTACCCGCACTCGCACACTCGCACACGCAAGCGGCAGCTGACATGCGCACACGCCTCCTCAGGACCAGTGGCGAATCTTGAAGAGCGTGGTCATCGACAAGTACCTCGCCGCGCGGTCGGCCAGCCACGTGAGAAAAAGAGCGACCGCTGGAGGCGAAGGCGAGCACGGTAGCGGGTCTGGTGGCAGCGCGACGGCCTCCAACAAGGACCCGTCCGCCGCGCCGACCAAGGCCACCCATCCGCGAGACAGCTCCGACGATGAAAGCGAGTTCTTCGGCAAGCTCTACTAGCGCAGCGCCCGCCTTTCCTGCCATTTTCGGCCGGTTACCGATTTTTTTTCCTTTTGGACACAAAATACCAACTAACTCCTTTTTGGATCTTTTTCCACGTCGTCAAGGGGATGTCCAAGGTCCATGGCCGTGGCTGGCGATGAACTGAAGGCACACAAAAAGGGAGGCAGCGTGCGGGTGGGGAAGCTGTTTTGGCGGCCCTGGTCAGTTTGTCAGAGCCCGCCACCCCACCATCAAGTGTCATGTCAAGCAGCCCGAGAAGCATGGCCGTCGTCTGCCTTGCGATCGTCCTCCTCGCCGGGGTCCTCCTCGCCGGCGACGTCAGCGCGCAGACGATGTGTGCGGTCGGCGGCCCGGCCTACGGCGAGCCTTACACCTGCGCCAATGGCGCCGCCTTCAACGATACCAACCCCGAAATCATCGGCTACTGCGAATGTACCAACAACTGTGGGGAGGGCTTCGAGCGCCAGATCGACTGCTCCTGTGTGCCTCTCACCTGCTTCGGCGGCGCGCCAAGGACGGCGACCTGCTTGTGCGACTGTTCGAGCGTTGGCCCCTGCCTCGATCAATTCATGACCCCAGATCCCGACACGTGCGAGTGCTCATGCCCTGCCTCCTGTCCGTCGGTCTACCACGCTCTGGTCCCTGACACCTGCTGCGAGTGCGCCAATTCCTGTCCCGGCATCCAGATCCAGGATAATTACACGTGTGGGTGCTCGTGCCCAAGCGTCTCCTGCCCCGACACCCAGGTCCAGGATGTTGACTCTTGCGGCTGCGTGTGTCTAGTCGAATGTCCCGAGCACCAGACCCAGGACCCCGACACGTGCGGCTGCGTCTGGGACCTGCCCTCCGAGTTCAACTGGCGCACAGCGCAGTCTTGTTCGACGCCCATCATGAACCAGGGCGCCTGCGGCAGCTGCTACGCGTTTGCACCGGCAGCGGCGGCCACGGACCGCGTGTGCCACATTCCGAATGGAAATGTGCTCTCACCACAGCAGCTCTTGGACTGCAGAATATGGCTCTTCAACCCGGACCCTTGTGGGGGTGGCCTGCTTGATCTGACGCTGAATACGATCGATGACATTGGCCTTCCGACGGCTAGCAGCGATCTGCAAAGCGGATGCCTCCCGTATAGGTACAGCGTGAATCACACTGTTGGGATCAGCTCCGCCCAGTGCAACGTACCTCCCTCATGGCAACTGCTGTGCAATTTTCTTCTCCCCATCTCAATGTCTCTCCCCAGGACACATGCGATGACGACCTGACGCCTAAGGACCTTGTCACGTCTGTTGATGCACATTGGTGGGTGACTGGTGATGAGCTGGTCATGGCCGAGCTTATTGACCATGGCCCTGTGGTGGCCGCCCTCATCGTTTGCCCAAGCTTCATGGAGTTCTTGTGCGCCCACCCTCGCTTGCTTCCTTGAGGTCCCCTGCGCTCACACAAGCCCGCCCTCCGGGGTAATTGCAGTTACTCTACGCCTGCGGGCGTGTTCTCCGGGGGCTGCGGCACCGATTTTGACAGTCCAAATCACGCGGTCACCATCATTGGGTTCGTGCGTTTTACCGACCTGCGGCTATGAGTTTCACTTTCCTGACATACCGAATATGTGGTTGCAACGCAACGCTTGCACATAATGCAGATGGAACACCACAGCAGAGGTTCCATATTGGATCTTTGTCAACTCTTGGGGCGCTACATGGGCAGACACAGGCACGGACCTCCAATCTGATTTTTCGGCCGAAATCGGGTCCTTAACTGAATCTAAACTGAGACACATGTCGGCTTGGTGCATACAGGATTAGGCCGCATTCCCATGAACAGCTCTGTCCTCTACGGTTCATTCGGGGTCATTCCCATGGATTATGTATCCAGCAAGCGGAGGGCGAATGAGCGTCAAGTGGGCGTGGATGGGCCACCGATGATGGTGGGTGCCCCCATGCAGGGCGACGTCACCACCTCGACCGCCAAGAACGCCGCACAGGCACGCTCGCTTCTCTTCTCTGTTATGTGCATACCAGATCCCTAACGGTTGAAGAGACTGTGGTAACACAGGTGGCGTTGGACCAGTGGAGCAGCCGCCAAGCCTCAGGCGCCTCCTACCAGCTCACCACCCTCAACGCCATCACCTACCAGGTATCTCTCCCTCGTCCCCCGCCACCAGGACATCGTTCAACGCTGCTGCTGCTCACTCGACGAATACAGGTGGTGTCGGGCATCAAAACCACCACCGACCTGGTGGCCACCAACAGCTTCGACACCATCCACCTGGTCTCCACGCACCACATCGACCCCTCCGGCAACGTTGCCAGCTTCGTCGTGCACCAGGCCAGTACTGTTCCACATTCGCCACACTAACTCCTCCTCCACTCCACTGTGATGGTGAGGCCTTCTGGTGGGGATCCTAATTCACCTCACCCTCTCCCTCTCTGCGTAACAGCGACGGGCGTGAACACGACCGCGATTGTCCTGGCGGTGCTTGGTGGATGCTTGTTGCTGCTCGCGGTGGCGGCCATCACCGCCGGCACGGCCTTCTTTTACAGGAGACACAGCCGTGCACAGGCGTTTGCCACCCAAGAAGAGCACGCTGGAAGGCGAGACCTAGAGGTGCGGCCCCTTGACAAGCGATCGCCCCCACCTCCAAAGGCTCACTGCTGGCCCTCCATGTCTCCTCCCACAGATGACCACCCGGGCCATTGATGACGGGCAGGTGCCCGCCCAGCAGTGAAAGCGGTCGGTGCTGGGGTGCCGTTCGACAGCACCGCGCACGGTCAGGCAGTCGCTGTGTGCAGATTTCTCTTAGGCTCCTCACGAAAAGGATAAGGCGCAACTCTTGGCATTCCTCTGTTGCGATCTTCGAAATGAACTGAAGGCACACAAAAAAGGGCGATGCTGTTTTGGCGGCCCTCGGCAGACCCGCCACCCCACCACCACCACCAAGCGTCATGTCAAGCAGCCCGAGAAGCATGGCCGTCGTCTGCCTTACGATCGTCCTCCTCGCCGGCGACGTCAGCGCGCAGACGGCGTGTGCGGTCGGCGGCCTTCGGCGAGGAGCCTAAGGCCTTACACCTTCGGCGGCGCGCCAATGACGGGTTCTGATGATCCGTCACATGCGAGTGGTCGTGCCCGCCTACTGTCCGTCGATCTACACTCTCCCTGACACCTACCTGCTGCGAGTGCACCAACTCTTGTTATGAGTGGGAGATCCAGGATAATTACACGTGTGTGTGCTCGCCCTGCCTGTCCAGGCGCCCAGATCCAGGGTGATCCCGTACTGGGTGCCGATGGCCGACTGAGCGCAGAGCCAGCACAACCGTCAGAAAATAATCAAACTTGCTTTTAGCCTCTCTCTGTGTGTGTGGGGGGGAAGGTGGTCATCTCCTACTCATCCAAGTTGGGGGACACGAACTGCATGGTCCCATCTCGCCAACCCACAGCGGGATATCTGCACCAACAGGAAGAAGAAGAAGAAGGTCAGGAAAGGTGGTGAGCGGCCAATGGGGGGATAGACGGCGGGGGGGGGGTACAGCTTGACGCCGGCGGGAAGGTTGGTAAAGGCATCGCCGAGCTTCTTGCCGTTCTTGTAGTAGGTGAGCTTCAACTCGACCATGTCGAGCACCAGCCCGATCACGTCCCCTCGCCCAAACGCCTCGCCTGCGCCCCCAGATTTCACGCACGGAAGTCAGAGACGAGGCCATCACTGCAAGTCGCGGTACATGAGATCATAAGAACGCGCACGCACCGAATGATCGGTTGCTGCTGCCCGAGCCGCTGCTTGCGTAGGCCGTGTTGTTGACCGACCATGAGTTGGTATCAGCGCCCAGGTAATTGTCCAACTGGGTAAGTTCCTTGCGCGCCACCCCGATGTAGGCCTCATCGCCGTTGACCTTGATCGCCCACGCGTGTCGCCCCGAGCTACGGACACGTGGTAAACATACACCGCCAACCGGGTGAGCAGAGGCACTGCCAAGCCGGTGGTAGTGGCTGGGCGGCGGGTACCTGTATCCCTCCTTGGCCATAGCGAGACAGTACCAGTAGGCCTGCGACTTTGACACGGTCTTGCCATCGGCACTCACCTGTGTTGTGTGGTGGTGGGTGGTGGGTGGTGTGGTGGGTGGTGTGGTGGGTGGTGGGTGTGAAACGAACTGTAATGGACCAGCTCATAATTGGACGGACGTAACACGCCAGAGGTCGCACGTACCGTCACGTGCTGGCCGTGCCACGAGGGATCCCACACGGCCACGGTTTCGTAGCGCCGGCCCCTGAGTCGCGGGTTGTTCTTTACGTCCGGCGTGTACACGTCCATGCCCGTCAGCGCCTTGTGTCGGTAGGCCTAGACCGCATGACCAACGACACACCGCACACACATGCCGCACACGCACACACCACACGAAGTGCGCGTTAGGAGGGAGGCGGTAAGGAGACCATAGAAGAAGTAGAAGTACTTCGGTGATGTAGGAGAGGGGCACCAGCGTGCCCTCTTCCTCGATGGCCGCCAGGTGCTTTGCCGACATGAGCGGGAAGCGGATGTGTGGCAGCAGCGGGGCCATGGCGTCGCGCAGCTTAAGGGTGTAGTCCTTGTCGAACTTCCAATCGGGGATCTCCACCTCCACCTCGGTCTCGGTCTCTGCGCACAGACACAGCCCAGCGATTCAGCCCCCAAGCGTGCGTGCGTGCAAGCCAATGCGGCGGTGGTACCTTTGCTGCGCTCGGCGGCGACGTCAGGAAAGCTCCACTCTTCGCCTGCGGCCAGGGTCACCTGCCTGTGGATGTCGAACGAACGAACGAACAAACGCACATGTCAGCCGCGCTGGCTGCCTTTGTGGGGAGAATAAATGTGGCGTGCGTGCGTACCTGTCTGCCCACACGCCGACCAGGATGTAGAGCATGAACTCGCTCCCCATCGCCAACTCGTCGTTCTTCAGCAGCTTCTTCAGAGCTGAAGCCGAAAGAATTAATTATATTA